>JZKD02S2253838.1:0-36541 GCA_000966675.3 Picea glauca
TACAATTTTAGTTTTATCATCATTAATGATTTTTAAAATATTTGTTTAATATTTAAACCAAATATAAAATACATTTTTTATCAATAATAATAAAATGAAATTTTAATATATTATAATTTTTTATATTTTATAATTTAAAATTATCATAAATAGCATATTGAAAGGAAGAAGGGGGGGTCTGTGGCTAGGGTTTTCCTGGCTGCAGACCCCATGTTTTTTTATCTCTTCTCCTGGAGTTTGCGCGCGGGGTTGGTTTTGAGACTACTATTCCCCAACCTTCACCATTGAAGACTCTTCTCCCTCGTTCCTTTCATTATTGTGGTGCCTTTCTTCTGGATTTTATGTTGCAATGAGTTTTTTTTTCTTTGGTTGGTGTGGATCGGACCCTCCTTTTTGGACAAGGTGGATTTCTTATGGTGGTCGGGTATTTTCTTTTGCTGGTGAGTATCTCTGGGTGATGCTGAGATCTCGACTCGGCCCTTTTTTACTCAAATCCATCCTTTTTTACACAGATCGAGTATTCTGTTGGACGGAGGTGCTTTTTTATCTCCGTGAGGCTTCCTCTTTTTTCTTGCAGGCATTTGAGGTGTCTCCATCCGAAATCCCTCTCTAGTTTTGGGGTCGTTATCAAGGTTTGATGCATACCATAAGCTTCTTGTTCCTGGTTTCAAAGTTTGAATGACGAGTTTCAGATTTTTTCGGCCAGGGTTTGGATTTTTTGGGCCCTCTCTTATTCTTGAGAGGATTGTATGCCTCTCAGACCTGGTCCAACCTGCTTATGGGTTCTCTTTGGAGGATAGCTTGTATGCATGCTCTCGGCTTGGGTCTCTTGGGGTTTCCTTCTGCAATTTTACCTTCATGTGACGGATCATTCCTCGTGGGTGCGTGGATCTCGGTTTGGGTCTTGGTGTGTGGATCTCCCGCTTTGTTTTGCTCCTGGTGTTGCGGTTCCTCTCTCTGGTTTCGTTGGTTGTTCAAGGTTTGATGTATCCTCGGTTTCGGCTCCTTTTGGTGGAAGTCGATGGTTTGCCTCCTATTTGGCAGGGGTTGTGCTAGAGCTTTGAGGTCCTATCCTTGGGCGTACAATGTTGTGCGTGGCACTTTGTGAGTGCGGTGTTGCACGTGGCACTTTGAGGTCCTTGGAGAGGGCGTGCAGTTTCTGTACTTTTCTGTTGGTCGTGGTCTACTTCAATGTTGTTGCTTTATGGTTCTTTCGTAGTTAGGGTTTTCATACCTCTCTGACCTAGTCCTTCCAGCCACCAGGCCTTTGTTGGGATTGTTTTTCTGGGTTTATTTTTGTGGCGAACTTCTTGATCCGGGATATCTGGTCTCTTTAGGGATTATTTTTCCAATTCTTGTTTTTGATTTTTTCTTTGTGGTTTACCAGCGAGCTTTTGTGTCCCTTTGGGATCTCTTTACCCATGATTGGGTCGTGATTAAGGCACCTACATAATGTAATTTGGTTATCTTCCAATGAATAAAATTACACTTTTTTCCATGGAAAAAAAAAATATTATCATAATATACTTACCATCAACCCACCATAACCTTTAAAAAAAACCATTGATGAAAAAACCATTCATCATATATATTTACAATTTTATAGTATTATCAACATTAATATTTTTAAAATATAAATTTTCATTGATTTTAAAAATATTTTTTAATATAAACCAAATATAAAATACAAAGTTATATCAATAATAATATCATATTATTTGGACAAGGTTCAATTCTCACAAAGGCTTAGCCTGAAGCCTCAAGGCATCTTGAGGTAGTGATGGAACATGTGGTTGCATCTAGAGATATTATATTAAATGGTATCATGACCCCTGCACATATGAGTGAATCAACGTCCACCCCCATGTCCTTCACATTTAAAATCCAATCTCACTAGCCATATTGGATTTCAAGGGCTCATGGTAGTTGGGAGGATTTCTTAAAATCCAACCATGTTAATGTTAGAAATAATAGATGTGCTCGTTTAACCATAGACAACATAGCAATATTGTCACCCAACCATAGGTCGAAGCCACCCCCGATCACCTTAGCCTTGACAAAGAATGATTCTGGAAGCAAACCCTAGGCCTAATATCCAATCAATGTAGCGTACCTCTCTCCAAGTCTAGCACACAAGGCAGAAAGTCCAAACCATAACCAATACAAAATTCGAGCCTAAACCAAGAATACAGATTGAGTAGTTGCAGTTGCAGCTACTTTCGAGGCTTGTGCACTTACCTAGTTTCTGCAATGCACACTTATACATTTCTGCAGTTTCGAGTTGTCTCCTCAAAATGAGCTCTGACGTCATGTATTTATGTTGTTTTTCTTGAGTTGTCTAGGGCGACTTCTCATTTTGGAGGCTAAACACTTAATATTAAATATTTCCTTTAGTCGACTTGTCTTCTAGACTTATGTCCGATGCTTTAGGGTTTCTTCTTGCTTCTCGGAATATTATATTCTCGTCAGGATTACAAGTGGAGGTTAATACCTCCCACAACTACCATAATATCAACACTCCCTCCTATCTAGGGAGGTATTTAAGGCAATGGTCTTGAGCACAAACATACCATTCAACCGATAGCATCATCATAGCCATACAGACTATCTCATGATTAGATCATGAGCACCATCATCACTATCAGTATCATTTGATAGCATCAATTGCATCATCTCTCGAAGCCATACTCCATCTGAGTAATCAGGCATGATGCTGAATAACTCACTCACTGCACAAAGTGATATAAGAACCATTCTTCTAATCCAGAGATATGTCCTAGAATAACTATTCCAACATATGTTGGAAGTCACACCATGGGCTACAAGGATTATTCTTTTAATCCAAACATAAGTCCTAGAAGAATAAATGTCCTGGACCATTTTCCGTCTGGAGAATGTCTGTCCATCAGCACACTGACTATTCATCCAGTTGATAATCATTTTCAACACTATTGATAGTCTACCTGGAAATCAGAACAATGTCATTCAATATAACACAATTGTGTCTATCCATAGTAATACACAACTACTATCTAGTGGTACACAACCACACCAAGTAGCACATGGCTACTTAATCAACAACACATAGTCACAACCAGTGGAACACATCCACTACAGTAGCATACATTTATTGTTCAGAGACATACAGTCTCCATAGAAATCATATCATCTGATATCAATGTGCATAAAACAATATCATGATATAAACTGAGTCATTTAGGTCATTCTTCCACTCACGTCTGTGAGATTTGGAAGAGCATCTTCCCTCATATAGTAAAAACATCGACCATGGAATATCTGGACTATTCTTCCTAAGCATGGAAGAATAACTGTCCCTGATTTCTGAGCATGGACCATTCACCTAACTGGGCCATTCCTTTGGCACTAAACATAGTGCAACTTGGATAGAATGAATATTCCCTAGGGAATGCCTGTCCTTGATTGTTGAACCTGGACCATTCACCTAATTGGGCCATTCCTCCGATACTAAACATAGAGAAACATGGAGAGAATGAGTCTTCCCTAGGGAATGATTGTCCAGACCATTTCCTCGGGAAATGACTATCCTGCACCAACCTCTAAAACAGACCATTCTTCGAAACTGCTCACAATTGTGAACTTCGAAAGAACGACTGCCCGACTAGGCGGACCATTATACTTGACCACTACTCAGAGTGAATGCCAAGAAGAATGATTGTCATAGACCATTCCCCCACACTGGTCGCAAGGGGAATACTTTTCTATGGTACATCAACAATCTATCGAACCATTTTCATTACGAAAAATATTGTCCGATCTGGACTATTTTTCAAACTGGAAAATGCATGTCCGTCAGAAATCTCAAACCACTTTCCGAACTGGAAAGGAACTACTCATCCTGGACCATTTTTCGAACTGAAAAATGACTGTCCATAAATCAATAACACATCATTGCTCCCTCCCAACCTGGGAGTAATCTCTTCATTTTTCAATAAGGAAGTCGTCTCCCCGAACCCCAACTTGAAGGCTTTTCATCTTGGACAGAGGTTTTACCAAGATATCTGCTATATGCTCATCTGTGGAGATATATATTGGAGAACCACTTCTCTTTTCTGGACTTCATCACGGAGAATGTATTGCTTGATTTCAATGAACTTCGGTCTGTCATGGAACATTGGTTTTCTCTTAAGGCTTCATATAGCTCTAATCATTACAATATATCATGGTTGAATTCATCACTTTTGTTTCCTGCTAGCTCATGACATTGTGGCAAGGCTCAACTGAAACATATTCAAGTATCACTTCTTCTACCATCATGAGAGTTTTCCATGGATTAGCAATCCATAATCCCAGACTTATGAGTAAATGCTCTGATACACTATCTCTGTCATAGAAGGTTTTCACCACGCTTCTGTTGTATATGAGACACTCTGCATCAAGTTGTTTGAAACCATACAAGGTCTTCTTATATCTACATACATGGGTCTCTTTCTGGTATACCTCAAAACCTTGAGATTGCTTTACATAAGCTTCTTCCTCAAATGCTCCATTGGGAAGAACAATCTTTTACAACCAACTGATGTAAACTTAAATCCATGGATACTGTAAGAGATATAATATCTCAGATAGAGGTGTATCTGGTTTATAGGAACAATTTGTTATCATAGTCTTTTCCTCCTTCTGGAAGAACCTCTAGTTCTAAATCTCACAATGCTTCCAGCCTTTTTCACAATTTCTTACATATATTGTTCTTCATCATAAATTTCATTTCTTCTGCTTGATTGCTTCTAGTGGGTTCAAACCAAGCTGGTAGTCTTGTGATTCTCGGTATAATAACTTGTTGTTATGGCTTTTCTTTCTCTCTTGGAATCTTCATGTTCTTCCTCTTGTTTCTCTTTAGCTCTTGGGTCCATGGAGTTTTCTATAGATTCCATGCCCTGAAGATTCCAACTTCTTCCTTTCATCATAGGATCATGGATGTAGATGGACAACCAAGGATACTTTAAGGCTTATTTTCGAAGAAGACTTCTTCTAAAGTTAAACTGAACATGTGTTGCTTTTCATCGCTACTACTTTCAATAGGAAAGTGGATAGATACTTCATAATCCTCAATGGATCATATTATTTAGGATTAGATCCCTCCTAATCCTTGCTTCATGCATGAGTGCATGCTCTTCTTTTGGACTTATGTAATCAACTCCTTCATTTAAGAGAGTCCACGCTTCTGGCCGCATCCTTATTTCCTTCTACAAAGTGTCACAAGTCTTTTTCTAGTTTCCTTTTGATTGCTGACTTCTTTCTGTTTTGACTTCTTATGGGTCTCTTCAAGTTTGAATTTGATTTTGGCTTATCTCGCAATTGTTACTTATATAATAGCTTCCACAAGAATTGTTACCAAGGATTGTCAATGTACTTCATCTTCTCATGTGTATTGCTTGACTTGTAGTCATCATGATAGCAATCCTTATCTTGTTATTCTTCTATAGGTATTTGTTTTTCTTGAACATCTTATCTTCTAGGAAATAGATATGCAAGATATATACATAAACTATGTAAACATGGTATGTACAATAACTATGAAGAATATTGTTACCTTGACTTAGAAGAAGAAGTTTGTTTTATCCTGCTTGGCCTTCTTTGAGGGTTCCCTTTCTCCGGCAATTGTTGCTTCATTTGTTTCCTTTCTTTTTCCTAACTTAGGATAGTGGTTCCTGTAGTGACCATATTTTCGACAGTTGAAGCATTGTATCTTTGACATATCCTTTTCTTGATTTGGTTTCTTCCTTGAGCCAAACTTCTTCTTATTTATGAAATTATTGAACTTTGTTGCGTAGGCTTGATCATCATCTTTCCTTTGGAATTTCTCTTTTGTGCTAATCCTCGATTCTTCTTGTTCACAGCAAGTCCAAAGTTCTTCAAATGTGGGATACTCCTTCCTTGTGTTCATTCTGGTGGCAAATGCATCCCATGTCTTGGGAAGACCATTGAATACTATCTTTACCATTTCCTTCTCTGAAATGTTTTCTTCAATAGCTTGTAGTTGATCTCTTAACTGGGAGATTTTCACAAAGTATGATGTTATGTTGTCATCATCATTCATTTTCATGTCACAGAGCTCATTCTTCAGACTCATTACTTGTCCATTGTTTATGACTAAGAAGAGGTTAGTTAGGGAATCGTACATCTTCTTAGATGAGTCAAGATGAGAGATGTAGGGTATTAAGTGGTCTTTTACAGAGTCCACTATGATACTCATGGAATTGATGTCATTGTCTTTGAACTTCTCCATAACTGCAATGTTCTAAGGTTCGTTCTCTTTTCCTTCTTCAAACTGTGGTTCCACGATATTTCCTTTCACGGTATCCAACACTTTATTTTTGGCAAGGATGAGGTCAATCCTTGTCTTCCATGCTCTGAAGTTAGAAGCCTCTTCTAACTTGTTTTCTGACTTCATAGAGTAAGTCATGACTGCTTTGATTCTGTCAACCTTTGACTTTGACTTGGTTAACCTTTGATTTTGACCAAAAACTCAAACTTGACATCTTGGCTTGCTGAGAGTACCAGGAGGTACGTTGGGTTAGGGAGCACTAGGCTATCCAGAAATTAGGTCAATCTCTTCACTTAAGGTGCCTCAACAAGAGGGTTAGGGTTTCGTTGTTGCAACAAAAACTGACTACAACTGCAACTGTAACTAAGCAAATCTTCCCAATCTGTCTTCCAGCGGTTAGATTGTCTGAAGATAGTGTGGGCCCATAACCTATTAGAAATAATAGATGTGCTCATTTAAACATAGACAACATAGTAATATTTTCACCCAACCATAGGTTGAAGCCACCCCTGAGCACCTTAGCCTTGACAAAGAATGATTCTGGAAGCAAACCATAGGCCTAATAGACAATCAATGTAGCGTACCTCTCTTCAGAGCTAGCACACAAGGCATAAATTCCAAACCATATCCAATAGAAAGTTCGATCCTAAACAGAGAATACAGATTGCAATAGCTGCAGCTGCAGCTATTCCCTAGGCTTGCGCACTTACCCAGTTTCTGTAGTGTGCACCTCTACATTTCTACAGTTTCTAGTTGTCTCCTCAAAATGCGCTTTGACGTCCTGTATTTATACTATTTTTCTTGAGTTGTCTTGGCTGACTTCTCATTCTGGAGGCTAAGCACTTAATATTAAATATTTCCTTTAGTCGACTTCCCTTCTAGGGTTATGTCCAATGCTTTAGGATTTCTTCTTACTTCTCGGAATATTCTATTCTTGTCAAGGTTACACGTGGAGGTTAATACCTCCTGCAGTTACCATAATATCAACAGTTAAGGGTTGATGTGGTCCATAAATAGTGCTATCCTCATGTGATTTTCACGACTTAGATGCCCCATAGTCACTCTTTCTAGACCACAGGTTAGTCAGGCAAGTAATTTTAAAAATAATTTATTTTTAAAATTACAATATAACCAAACATCGAATTAATGTATAAAATTTATTATTACAATAGTTAAATGCAGTATAAAAATAAATTGATAAAAAATTATGATAATTAATTTAATTTGATTATCAATATTTAATATGACTTAAAATCTTTTCAATTAAAAATGAATTCTCATGAGTTACATAGTGAAAAAAGGCTTAAAGAACTCCTAAAACATCGGGATCAAAATATAATAATAATAATCTATTTTTAAGGTCACGACCAAGCCATACACCATATTGGTGTATGATACTTTATCATCTTTGCGATATTGAGAGGGTTTAGGATGAAAAACACTTTCTCTTAAATTATTCTTAGTACACCCACACTAAATCTCAATTTCAAATGTTTGTTACAATACCAACCTTCCTAACCCTTTAACTCATCAAAACTATGTTGATTTAGGAATACTTATCTTAAATCTTTTCGAAGATAAAAATAAAAGTCTAAAACAATAAAGTGATTTCTTTTTAAAGTTCGATAAATCAATATAAATCTAAATGAACATTAATAACCACCAACACCATCATCATTTAAAAAAATTGATTCAAATCCATGAAAACTATCGTTGTTTAAATAAATATACTACTCTTTTGAGTAATAGTGAGAATAAACATGTCCAAAAAAAATTCTTTCATTATTCATAAGAAGAGGAGAAAAAACAAGTACTACTATTGTCTTTATCCTATTGAGTGACAATGGACATATCCATTTGATTGGTAGTTTATCTAGATTTTTAACATAGTTAAATGGTTAAATGGTTTTAACATTCTTTGAATTATTATTTTATCTAGATTATACATGTATACTTTTTAAAGTGGGGATAGATATTATCCTTCATATTTTGTTCCCATTGTTCGTTGTAACTTTCTATCAACGCTATTATACATCTTAATAGGGATTAAATTAAGTTTCACTCGCATCTCTTTTCATAAAGTAATTTTGTTTCTTAGATCAATTAAGTTAATTAAATATTTGTATTATATGTATTTTTCTTAAGTTGAAACCGACATTTTAGTTCGAACCTACAGTTTATTACTTTATGATTTCTAATTGAATGTCTAATTGTTTGATTGAATACTATTTGTTGGATTAATTAATTAATTGTGAAATCTACACAGAACCTCTCTGGTTGGTTGTATTATGCACCACATTCTCATCCATTCATAGAGATGGCTTTCGGGGAAACCTATTATTTTGTCGTGTCATTTTTATATGCAAAAAAACATTATTGTTGGTGCTCGATTCGCAAAGGCACTGAATTTGTCACAAAATGTATGAACAATGAAAACTTTTAATTTTTATGTTGGAATAATGACTTTTACTTTTAATTTTTATACCGGAACAATTTTTATTTTTTTATACATGAATATATTCTTCAATGAGGACTCAAATTTCTTAACAAGGCATGGACTAGCTGCTTCGCAACTGTTTCCCTTGTTTAAGTTTTAAAAGCTTAGCAACTGTTTCCCTTGTTTAAGTTTTAAAAGCTTAATGGATTGTGTGCTATGTGTAATTATAGTTTCTCCCATGTAATTTGGACAAAATTTTATTTTGCAATTTTTATTTATTTAGAATGTTATTGATGTGGATAAATAATCTTCTTCAACTATATAGGTTTATTCAATGAAATGGCTCAATTAAACCTTTCCTTATTGAAAGTGGCAAACCTTATAGTTATGGCCCAGCTACCATGGGTTAGGTAATATGTTCTTTTCATACTCTCTAATCTATCTAAACTAATTTAACTAATGAATGTAAATGCAAAAATATAAATGAAGATGGAATGAATGTATTAAAAGTAGGGAAATACAATATGCATGTAATGTTCCCAAGCAGATTTACTAGGAAACTTAGGTGATTTTGTGATTTTGTTTGTTTGTTTTTTGCAGGGTTTTACTTCTATAGTTACACTCTGTTTTTTTTTAAAGATTTTATAGCATATAAAAGACAACAATGAAGTAGATCACAAGATATAAGAAACACACAACAAATGTATTTAAGAAAAGCTTCAGATCTAACCTTTATTTAGTATAATAAGTTGATCTTCCACACATAGATCTGCATATCTGGTACAATAGAATAAGATATATAAGCCAAGGATGCATGCACTCTTCAGATACAATAATATAGAACAATAGGGTCTCCAAGATCCCCCACAACTGACTGAAGATAGATACAAGATCAATTTATTTCCCTAGTGAGTTATAACCTTCAAATCTGGTACTAGTGTGCCACTCACTCGCTAGAAAAGCTAGAGATTTCGGCCTCCTTGAAGATGACCACCAAAATATATGGAAATATTGTCACATTGTAGATCGAGAGTTGTAGATGAGAAATGGAACAAGTTTGGAGTCAAACACCCCAAGAAAACCTTCCAACTCACTTCCTCCTCAAGGAATGGTGCACCCTCCTTCAGCCAATACGCCCAACTAAAGAATAAAATATATATGCAGAAGAAATACCTTCAATAATTGTTGCAAAGGGGCAATATGGATCCAACAAACACTCCTGGGGTGTAGTTCCTTGTCGATGTAGCCTTCTCTAAGCAAATTGAATTCTTCTTCCTCCACTGATGTGCCCAACCTACTATAAAACACTTCAAATTGTGCCTTGCTTGCACAAATAACTCCTGAACTGGACCTGGAGTGGATAGAATGGTGAGGGAAGAATATTTCACCTCATTGGCCAAGCTTGGACCAAGAACAAAGGGATCTTTCACCTCCTTGTTGGTCTCTAGGGTTTCTTGACTCAAAACCCTCAAAACGTAAGTTGCATAGCTCAAGTGATCTCAATAGAAGATTATCATGAATGAGGAGTGAAGCACCCTCCTCTCACTTTTATACCTCCATCTTCTAATTCTCTGTTGAGTTACTTTATGATTTTCACTAAGGTTATCGTTTTAATTTCTTCTTAAGTCAATAACCCTTTTTCCTTTTTCATCCAGTCACTTTAATAAATATCATTAAATCACCTAGTGACATCTTTAGCGCCTCCTATCCCTTTTTCCTCTTGGACTATAGTCTAGAGGGGTGACTAGACTACTAAGTCCTCCATGGTCTTGTCAAGGAGAGGGGAAAATTACAATCTCCCCTACTGGAAATTGATTTCCCACAAGCAATTATGAACATGTTTGTTGTAGCACTTGTTCATTTTCCCAAGTTGCATCTTCTATAGGCAAATTCTTCCATTTGACCAAGTACTCATTGATATCCCTGTTCCTTAGATGTTTCTCCCTTACCTCCAAAGCCTCCTCTGGAATCAAAATCAAGTGTCCCTCTTCATCAACTGGAGGTAGCTCTTTATTAGCTACAACATGTTGCCCCAAATCCATTTTTAGGCAAGATACATGGCAAACAATGTGGATTTTGCTCTCCAATGGTAATTTTTGTTCATATTCAACTTCTCCAATTCTCCTTTGCACTTCATAGGGCCCATAGAAGCGTGGTTTGAGTTTCTCAGCTCCGCTCTTCTTAATAGATGCTTGTATGTATGACTGCAATCTTAAATAGGCCAAGTCCCCTACCTCAAAAGTACGCTCCACCCTCTTTTTTTCAGCTTATAATTTATGTTGGTTTTGAGCTCTGTGCAAATTGTCTTTGAGTTCTTTAAGGATATCTTGGTTTTTTTGTATCCATTATTTGACCATAGGATCCATGATATCTCCAAACACAATTTCAACAAAAGTAAGGGGCTCATAATTGTACAAATCTTTGAAAGGATACATACCAATGGATAAGTGGTGAGTGGTGTTGTAGCAATACTCCCCCAAATAAAGCCATTTGACCCATGTTTTTTGTTGCCCCACTACATAATTACTGAGGTAACCTTCCACCCATTTGTTTACTATTTTGGTTTTCCCATCTGTTTGTGGATGGTATCTAGTGCTAGGAGTCAACTCAGTACCCACCAATCTAAACAATTCCTACCAAAAGATGCTCATAAACTTGTTGTCCACGTCGCTCACAATTGTCTTGGGCAGTCCATGCAACCTAAAAACCTCCCTGAAAAGTAATTAAGCTACCTGAGAAGTGTTATAGTCCATGGTGATGGCATAAAGTGGGAAAAATTAGTCAAGTGGTCTACCACCAAAAATATACAATCTTTCCCATGTGTCCTAGAAAGCCCTATAACGAAGTCCATAGATATGCTTTCCCACTTACGTTCTGGAATGGGAAGAGGTTGTAATAGACCTATCGGGTGATTATGCTCATATTTATTTTGTTGGCAAGTAGTGCACTCCATGATGTAGCGCATGACCTCTCCCTTGAGACCCTTCCAAGAAAACATTTCCCTTATCTGTCTATATGTCTTAAGAAAACCTTGGTGCCCTACTAATGGTGAGTCATGGAATGCTTGAAGCACTTTCTTCTTGAATGAAGATTCTGGAACTAAATAGATTTTGCCTTAATAATAAATAATATCATCAATGATCTTGTACCTGTCATCTGGTAACTTCCCATCCATCAAATCACGTGCAAATTTGTTTTTAGAATACTCCACCAATAGAAGAGATTTCCAGTCCACTGATATTTCGGTCATGGAATAGGTTGAGGGCTTTCTAGACAATGCATATGCCACTACCTTATTCTTTCCATTGACATATTCTATGTTAAAGTTATATGCTTATATCTTGCTTACCATTTATGATGCCTCTCAGTAAGGTATTTATGCGCAAGGAAGTACTTGAGGCTGTTATGGTTTGTTTTAACCACAGATGTTGCTCCAACTAAATATTGTCGGAATTTGGACAAAGCGTGCATTATGGATAGCATTTATTTATCATAAATGGTGTATAGTAGCTCAAGACCCCTCAACTTGCGACTTTCATAGGCAATAGGGTGCTTGTTTTTCATTAGCACAACTCCAACACCTTCACTAGATGCATCACACTCTAATATGAAAGGTTGAGAGAAATCAGGTAGAGATAACACAGGACAAGTACTCATCACCTTTTTCATTTTATAAAATGTTTATTGAGCTTCATCACTCCACTCAAATGCTCCCTTCCTGGTCAAATCAGTTAGGGGTGCACAAATTTGGGAGAATCCCTTGAACTCTTCCTATAAAAGTTGCAAATGCCAAGAAAGATTTTGAGTTATGTAAGTGTTTTGGGTGTGGGCCAATTAATGATGGCCTGGATCTTCTCTTGATGAACATGCACCCCTTTTGCTCCAACAATGTGTCCCAAGTAAAGGACCTTTGTCATTCCAATTTCACATTTTGATTCTTTGGAATCTAAAGACTGCTTCTCCATGATGACCAAGATCTCGTCCACATGTTTGAGGTAAATCAACAAATCATCAAAAAATACAAGCAAGTATTTTCTTAGTTGCTTGTTAAACACGTGGTTCATGTAGGACTGGGAAGTGGTTGGTGCAATGGTCAAACCGACAGTCATAACAAGGAACTCATAATGTCCAAAGTGGCATCTGAAGGTTGTCGTATGTATGTCTTTCTCCCTCACCCTGATTTGATGGTATCCAGAGCGCAAATTAATTTTTGTGAAGTATACTACACCATGTAGTTCATCCAATAGTTCATCTATCCCGGTAATGCGGTATCTGTTCTTGATAGTTCTCTTATTCAAGGCCATGTAATCTATGCACATGTGAATAGTCCCATCCTTCTTCTTTACCAACACAACCGAGGATGCGAATGGGCTTGAACTTGACCTGATATTCCCCATGGCTAGCAATTATTTGATGGCACTTTATATATCATCCTTATGCTTCTTGGGGTGTCTGTAAGGTGTAGTGATGATTGGTTTGACCCCTTCTTCCAATTCTATAATGTGTTCAAACCCTCTGTCTAGTGGTTGACCTGGGGGAACAGGCTCAAAGACCCTTTTATGCTTATGAAGGATCCTTTGTATATCTGGAGGGTATTCTTTGTTTCTCCCATCATTTGTGTCCATGATGAAACATTCAGCTACATAAACTATCTCTTCAAGCCTAAATATGGCATGCATTTTCTTGGTTGTAACAACTCTAGGTGAATTCCATGTCATTCCCTTGAGCGTGACTCTCTTCCCTTCTTCTGTGTTGAAGGACATTTCCATGGTTTTGTAATTGGTAATGATTGGCCCCAAGGTGTTAAGCCACTGCACACCTATTATGATATTGGTGTTAGGAATATCTACTACATAAAAATCATGTGTCAAGGTGTATCTTCCCAAGGTCAAGCTCATCTGTGGGATGTACCTATCACAAGACATAATATGCCCTCATGCTAACTTAACCAAAAAGCCTTCAAAATCAATTGTAGGTATATGTCTCCTCTCTACCATAGCCATATCAATAAAATTATGAGAATCTCCTCCATCTATTAGCATTGTGGCCCTTTGTCCTTGGACAACTCCCTTCATCCTGAAAGTGTTAAACTTAGGCACCCCACTCATAGAAGCAATAGTAAATTTCTTGAGCCCACTATCATGATGTAAGGATGCCTCATCACCTTGCGCATGCAAGGCTTCTTCTTCCCTCTGGTTTGCTTGCATAGTATGAATAACTCCACCCTCCTCGTCATATGTTTCCTCTTCACTGTCTGACACCACTTCTATATAATGGATTTTTACTTTGCCCAAACACCTATGACCTAGCTGCCATGGTTATTTACGGGTGAAGCATAGTTGCTTCCTTCTTAATTCTCTTCTTGTGGCTTCATCCAACTTCCTATTGCCTTTGTCCACTAGTCTAGTATCTTGACCCCTTGGAATGATGGAGGCTTGGATGTAAATATGTTTTTGTTAGTTGCTCCCACTAGATCCCTGGTGCGCTCAATGGCATCCTGTAAGGTTACAGGCTTAAAAGCCTTAACCCATCCTCGCATAGGTTCAGTCAGACCTTCTATATACATCATTAGTAATATGGGTTCTTACACATCAGGAACCATAACCGACACTCTTTGAAAATCCTCAATAAATGCTTCAGCTAATCCTGTCTACTTAATCTATGTAAGCTCCTTGAAATGAAGTTCTGGATCCTCTTTTTCAAACCTGTCAATGAGCCTCTGAGTGAAGTCATGATAAGAAGTAACATGCTCATGTCCTAAGGTGGTCATCCCATGAAACCACCAATCATGTGCCTTGCCCATCAAGTACAATGTTGCATACTTGATGGCATTCACTTCCTCCATGGTATTCAATTGGAGGTAAGCATCCATGTTTTGCACCCATGTTGTGGCTAAAATTTGATTTGATCCATCAAAGGTTGGCAACTCCATCCTACTTGCCTTGTGCCCAAGTTCATTGTCACCTCTATAACGATCCTTGGATCTCCTTTTCAACTTCATGTGGAAATAATCCCCCATGGAAACGTGTCTCCTGAACCCCACGCAAATGTCATTATACTCCCTTTCTGTGGACTACCATTCATCCCCTAAACTCTCTTGATTCAAGGCATTATTGTCCCTTTGTTGTGCATCTAGAAAGGTAGGCATGTACGGTCTAGGAGTAGATCTATTAGCTGTGTGAGATTGAGTTGGCATACCTTCATTCGGTTTATGCCCTTATGCATGGCCTTTATGTATGGACTCCTCATGATTTCCATTTCCCCCCTGAGATCCACTAGCATCATGATTTCCACCAAATAGGGGTGGATCTTTACCATGTATTTGCTCCATCAAATACTGAGAAAGAATACCTTGATGTTTACTTTGCTCTTCCATCAAAGCTATCATTTTGTCCTGCCCTCTTTGTAAATTCACAAAGGATAGTTTGAGTTCTTCCTGTCCCAAAGATAAATGGTTTTTCATCTCTTCAAGGTTGCATTGCATAATCACCTGGTTTTTTTTGTAGTGCATCATTCATTGCATGAGTTACCCTTTCGGCTAAGAAAGTTGCCTCTTATTATGTTGTGTTTTATGTTTCATGAGTTTCCCCCATAATGATATCTGGCTCTTCTCCTTCAGGAATACATGATACATGATGTCCTCCACAGCCTCTTCTCCTTGTCATTAGTTTTTATCATAGGCTGGCAAAGGAATTCACTCTAATACCACCGTAATGTTCCCAAGCAGATTTGCTAAGAAAATTAGGAGATTTTTTTATTTTGTTTGTTTGTTTTTTGCAGGGTTTTACTTCTAGAGTTGCATTGTAGGTGTTTGTGAAGAGTTTATAGCATATAGAAGACAACAATGAAGTATATCACAAGATATAAGAGACACACAACAAATATATTTCAAAAAATCTTCAGATTTGACCTTTATTTAGTATAGTAAGTTGATCTTCCACACATAGATCTATAGATCTGGTACAATAGAATAAGATAAAGAAGCCAAGGATGCATGCGCCCTTCAGATACAATAATACAGAGCAATAGGGTCTCCAAGATCCCCCACAACTGACTGAAGATAGATACAAGATCAATTTCTTTCCCTAGTGAGTTTTAACCTTCGGATCTGGTACTGGTGTGCCCCTCATTGACTGGAAAAGCTAGAGATTTCGGCCTCCTTGAAGATGACCACCAAAATCTATGAAAATATTGTCAAACTGTAGATCAGGAGCTGTAGATGAAAAATGGAACAAGTTTGGAGTCAAACCCCTTGAGAAAACCTTCCAACTCACTTCCTCCTCAAGGAATGGTGCACCCTCCTTCAACCAATACACCCAATTGAAGAATAAAATAGATATTCATAAGAAAGACCTCTAATAAATGTTGCAAAGGGGCTCTATGGAGACAAAAAACACTCATGGGGTGTAGTTCCCTGTAGATCTACCCTCCTCTAATCAAATCTAATTCTTCTTCCTCCATTGATGCGCCCAACCTGCTGGAAAACACTTCAAACTGCGCCTTACTTGCACAAATAACTCCTGAACTGGACATGGACTAGATAGAATGGTGAGGGAGGAATATTTCACCTCCTTGGCCAAGCTTGGACTAGGAATAGAGAGATATTTCACCTCCTTGCTGGTCTCTAGGGTTTCTTGACTCAAAACCCTCAAAACGTAAGTTGCATAGCTCAAGTGATCTCAATATAAGAATAGAATGAATGAGGAGTGAGGTGCCCTCGTCTCACTTTTATACCTCCATCTTCTAATTCTCTATTGAGTTACTTTATGATTTTCACTAAGGTTATTGTTTTTATTTATTCTTAATTCAATAACCCTTTTCCCTTTTTCATCCAATCACTTTAACAAAATATCATTAAATCACCTAGTGACATCTTTAATGCCTCCTACCCCTTTTTCTTGTTGAACTATAGTCTAAAGGGGTGACTAGACTACTAAGTCCTCCATGGTCTTTTCAAGGAGAGGGGAACATTACAATGCAAGATGTAACTAACTAAATCATAATTAAAGGAGCAAAGAATGGCATCCATAAATGCAAGTGATGACAGCGAAAATGATCCCTTATTCCATCATAAATGAACCTGAATCAGACCCTCCCAACTCCCTCTTGAAGTGAAGTGGTCCCATCGCTACAAACACTTCCTTATCACAAAACTAATTATTAACCAAATTGAAATGAAACATGATTATGTGTATGACGATAGGGAGAATAGTCCCCTAACTAAAGCACATGCATAATTGGATATCTTGAGTAATCGATAATAGTCTCCATTGACCGAGAAGTTCCCTATTATGTACTAGGTGCTAGAAATCATGAGATAAGTGAAAATAAACATTACAATGTGAATATTTCAGGTTAATCTTAACTCAATCAAAGGTGTGTTTACCATAGGTGGTTTATAGTGGCACATGGTTTTAGTCAATGGTAGTCACTTCTGATGAACCCTATTTAAAGGCTTGATGTCTCCATTGTAAGGTGCCTCTTTCGGCCACCTTGTCTAACGAAATAGATATCAATTTGGAGTCAGCTTGTCTATAAAGGGTTTCCAAAGCAAATTATCGATGCTTATTTATTCTTGCTTCTTGCATTTTATGTTACTCTTTGGCCCATAGTTTTTATATGGTATCAGATCTAGATTGACTTGCACTCTATAGAGAGAGTGGTTTGATGTCTGACATATGAAACATTATGCATTTCCTTTAATACCAAATAACTAAGTTCTCCGGAACTAGGAACACAAATTCTATTCTTATGCATAAGTAATCCATCTTTCTTAATCCCATACTCTTTAATTTTTTGTAGTAAACTTTCTTTTACTTGTAGGTAATGCTAATTGGTAACAACAACATCCAAAATTATGTTCTTCAAATCTGACTGATGCATACTAATGGTTGTAGCATGCATGAGATGTACTCTCCTACTGAGTGCATCAACGACTTTATTTTCCTTTCCTTTGATATGCTTGATGTCAAAGTCATACTCAAAAAATTCCATCCATCTTGTCTGCCTAGCATTCAAAGT
Organism: Picea glauca; assembly: GCA_000966675.3. Taxonomy (NCBI): domain Eukaryota; kingdom Viridiplantae; phylum Streptophyta; class Pinopsida; order Pinales; family Pinaceae; genus Picea; species Picea glauca. Next base: position 17,766 of record JZKD02S2253838.1, read on the forward strand.
TGGTTGTTCAAAAAGATATTTCATACAACTATGGTTTGTCATTAGTTCAAATATTTTTCCCATGAGATAATGCCTCCACATCTTCAATGCATGAACTATGGCAGTAAGCTCCAAATCATGTGAGGCACAATTCCTCTCATGTTCTTTAAGCTTTCTGGACGCATAACTAATGGCATGTCCATTTTGAGTGAGGACTCCACCAAGTCCTTCCCTGCATGCATCTGTACATACCACAAAGCTTTCATTTGGGTCAACAATATTTAAAATAGGTGCACTAGTAAGTAATTGTTTCAACAAATTGAAATTTTCTTCACACTTTGTTTTCCATTCAAATTCAATTCCCTTCTTTTGCAAAGAAGTGATGGGATGAACAATCTTAGAGAATCCTTTTATAAATCTCTTGTCGTATCTGGCTAATCCAATAAAGGATTTGACTTTTGAAACATTTGTTGGTATTGGCCATCCTCTAATGTTTTAAATCTTCTCTGGATCCATTGTTATTCCTTCCTCTGAAATAATGTGTCCCAAATAATGGATTTGTTCTTGGTAAAAAGAACACTTACTATGCTTGGCATGAAGCTTATATTCCCTCAACACTTGCAACACCAACCTCAAGTGACGTTCACGCTCCTCCTCTGACTTGGAATAAATAAGTATGTCATTCAAGAACACAATGACAAACTTGTCCAAATAATTTTTGAATATGCCATTCATTAAGCACATAAAGACAACTTGTGCATTGGTCAACCCAAATGGCACCACTACAAATTCATAATGTCCATACCTGGTTATAAAGGCTTTTTTACTAATGTCTTCTCCCTTGATTCTTACTTGATGGTATCCTGATCTCAGGTCTATCTTTGAAATATATATTTGCTCCTCTTAGTTGATCAAATAGGTCATCGATTCTGGGTAGAGGGTATTTGTTCTTCACAGTGGCTTTATTTATCTATCTAAAGTCAATACATAGTCTCAATGTTCCATCCTTCTTTTTGACAAAGAGTATTGGTGCTCCCCAAGGTGAAACACTTGGGTGTGTGTACCCTTTCTTCAACAATTATTCCAGATGCATTTTTAATTCTTTTCATTTTGGTGTACTCATTATGTAAGGAGTATTTGATATTGGGGCAGCTCCTGGTACCAAATCAATGGAGAAATCTATCTCCCTCTTGGGTGGCAATACTAGTATTTCTTGGAATACATCTTCGAACTCTTACAATACTGAATAATCTTCAAGGCTTGGCTATTTGGTCTTTTTTGTCTCCTCCACATGCGTTGCATACAATTGACATCCCTTCCTAAGACATCTCTTCAGTTGCAAGATTGAAATTTCTCTTATAGAAATGGGTCTTGGAATTCCCTTCACAACACTATGTTTTCCTTTTTCAACAAGACATGTAAATGTCTTGTTATGACAATCTAGGACAACATGATGCAGGTCCAACCGATCCATTTCATTTAGGATATCATAAGATCCCAATGGTATGATATTCATATCAACATTAGTATTCATTCCATTCAGATTTATTGGACAACCTTTAACAGTCTCATTGATCCTTCTTTTGGTTCTAGTGGCTAGCTAAACCAAACTTGATTTTTGAAGCTCACTTTTCTCCAAATGTAATATGTCCACTACTTTAAGATCAATGTAACAATGGCTTGCTCATGAGTCAATTAAAATAGAAACCGAGTGATTCCCCAACATTTTATTGGTGGTCTTCCCCTTTTTTCCAAGGAGTCTTCTCTCTTAGTCTCATCTTTAGCAAAATGATCTTGTTGATTTTAATTAGGACTGTTTTTGTTGAAAGAAGGTTTGAATCCCTTCCTTCTTTGATCAGATTTCTCTTCCTTCTTATCCTTCCAAGATTTATGTAAGGATTCTCTACCCTTTCCTTATTCATACAGGTATTAAGCCTTCATGATGGTCTTCGTTAAAGTCTTAGGCTCATCACATTGAATCTTCTCTTTGTAGAAAGATGGAAATCCACTCAGAAACCTCTGTATCTTCACCTTTTCATCCTTGATAAACCCCACATACTTCAACAATCCCAAGAACTTCTTTTAATATTCTTCCATGGTCATGATTCCCAACGTGAGTTCAAAAACCTCTCCAATTTATGCCTTCTTCTTTGGTGCCTAACAGGATACACTTCTGGACTGCTTATGGAGTCTTTAGATGCATAAAATTCCCTTGTTGAATAAGGAGGTGAGTGATGTTTTTGAATTATGCTATCACTTCTTGAATGACCAACTCTTATGTGGTTATCTATTCTTTCAAGATACCTGCCTTCTTCCTCATATCTCGAGTCTAATCCATTATTTGCCTACCTATGCAATTGATTTAGTCTTTGCATCACTTGAGCATTTATTTGATTTTGTTCTCTCATCATCTTCTCATTGTCTAATTTGTAACACCGCACTTCTATTGTCAAGCTTCTCACAGTCTCTATTAATGTTTCTTGTTTCCCTATGCTCATGTGCCCATTTGATTTTGTCTCTGCGTTACCAACACTGTTATTTTGACCTTTGGATTATTTCTCATGACTGAAGGCTCCTTCTCCTTCCCGCATGTCCCAAATCTGCATTCTTATCTTGAACTGATATGCTTTTATCCCTTAATTCTACAAAATGTGCAAGCAACCATTTTTGTTAGAATTTTTCATATTATAGAAATTTGTCAATTAATGCTACAGGTCCTTTTTCTACTAAATTCATGAAGAATTATATCATAGTTTTCCCAATTCTAATAATTCCAAGTTATTCTTCTTTGAACCAGCTTTTTAATGACTATTCTCTTGCTCAATTATGAGTCTTGAGCGGAAAGATATTGATGGCAAACACAATGAAGAATAATCCATTAACACATGCAACATAGCTTCATCCCTCAGTGACCGTCTGATCATTCCTTATGATTTAATCTTGACCATTGATCTTGTTCTCTTTTGGGTTAAATTACAATTGACAATCTGCTCACTGACCACCTAAGCATGTCATGCAACCACAATGCACACCAGTTGTTTGATCTTCCCTTACTTAGATCATAGGCATCTATCTATTCTTCTTTAACATATTGGGACCACTGGGCCCTCGACTTACATCCATTGTTCGATCAAATCTCGGATTGATCTCGACCATCGATCTATCTTGATGGGTTCACCATGGGTCTAAGGCATATCTCTTCTTCGCTTCAAAATTTTGCGACCTCTAAATTACACCCTCAAGTTCTATCGTACTCATCTTGCACCTATACTTAGAATCATTTCCAACCATTTCTCTCTGGGTCTAAGGCATATCTTTCATACCTCCGTGGCCTCTAGAATGCACCTTCTCGTTCCACTGCACTCATTTTGCACCTATGCTTAGAAACTTTTCTAAGTATTTCAATATGGGTTTTCGAGACATCATGAGTCATTAAATCTCTCACCCTATGGGTTGACCGATCTGTGACAAGTGGTGACCTCTTGGGCCATCTAATCGATTCCTCATACTCAGACAATTTTCTGAGATTTCACCGCGGGTCCACGAGACATCTCTGTTCTTCTCTTATCTAGGACCTCGTTTGTCCGACTGATTATTGATACTTATTTGATTTTCAAAACTCTTATTCTAGGTTCGTGGGTCTACAACATTTTCCCGAGCCAATTGTGATCTTTTTTGTCCGACCGATTCTCCATACTTATTTGATTTCAATATCTCACCGTGAGTCTGCGGGTTCACGTTCACATATTCACACACCCTAATTCTCTGTTGTGCTCACTATCTTCGCGATGTCTCAACACTTAGTCATATTTCAAGTTCTATTGTGATGATGTTGCAGATGAGATGTCTTTCGCGTGGGCATCTTCTTCGCTTTCTAGATGACATGGTATCAATACGTGTCCTAACACGTGGCATTTGTAGAGCTGCTTGTTATATTATTGATGTGGACTCCCTCGAATGTGGCACTCATCTGATTGGACATGTGGCGTTGATGAGGTTGTTATTACAACATTTATGTGGTTGAGTTGGCCTACCAGGCATCGGGCCCTAATCCTTTGATCTTAGTCGTTGATCTATGATGATCAATGGTTATGATTAAAACATCTTTGGATCCACAATTCTTCACAACAAAAATTAATTTCGTGTGTGGGGTTCCATGCTCACCCATTCTCATTTAAACTATGCAACTTTGCCTTTCTTTATAAACCATTTGTAGTCGTTTTCCTATATATATATCAGTTGTCGCCATTCTCGTCGGTTTGAGCATCCGAGACCTTCTTTTCAAGCTTGTCACATTTTCCAAGATTTCACCACGGGCCTGTGGAACATGTTTGTTCTTCTCTTATTTAGCACCTCGTTCGTCCTACCAATTCGTGATACTTAGTCAATTTTCAAAACTCCTACTACAGGTTCACATGTCTAGAGCATTTTCTCGAGCCACTTGTGACCTCGACCGTTCAACCTATTCTCGCATAAATTGTAGGTTGGGAAAATCCTGACCCAACCACCAAATGGAGACAACTAAGAGAGCACCTACCCACTGTCACCTTAGATAGGTGTTCCCATCACTTTAGAGATGATAGAATCACCTCAAGGGGCGAATCTAGGTGACCCTAGGGGGAAATGAGATGGAAAGTGAGATGTATGAATGAATTCCCCTATAGGTCAAGTTTCTATGTGGAACAAGGCTTGAGAATGAGTCTTGGGAGAGGTTTAAGGTTGTCAAGCCCTTGGGTACCTGCTGAGAGTGTTTGTACCTTCCCGAGACACAAGAAAAAACAATTGTACGCAGTATATGTTAGGTGGACCAGAAATTTAAGCTTGATGTCCCTAATTTCAGCAGTAAACACAAATATATATCAGCAAGAGCAATAGCTAGTTACTGCAGAATTAACCATCAAAATTTTCAAATAATTCTTGGACAATGAAGCACTACACCAAATGATAACTTCCCAATATTCAAGCACACACTTTGATGGTAAAAGAGGGCTGCTAGATATTGTTTTCAGAGAATTATTGTAGTAGCCTTATAGCTGTAGCAAACAATTGCTACAACAACAATATTCAACCGCCAAAAATCACAATTAAACCACCCAAAAGATGCACAATGACTAGTAAATTATTATGGCAACTTCTTAGCAATCTTTTACGGATGAATAGTGAGTAAGAGAAACAAGTTAAATGTGTTTGCAGCAGCCCTAATGGCTGTAGCATAAATTTTATAACCGCAAAAAGATATCCTTGACCAATTAAAATGCCCTTGTGGCCTTAGCAAGCTTAGAGCACATATAATAGATTTCAATTTAGACAATCTCAAAATCTCGTATTTTCACGTATATCAATGCAATGATTTTATTTCTCCAATGCAAAGAAGATTAGTGCCTTTAACTATTGGGTTGTGGAGTCTCAAAATTAAATATCTAGGTGAGCTACTTCCTTGGGAGTGTAAGCCTTTTTACTCCCCAAGGCAAGCTAAGCTAGCTAAGAAAAACCCTAGGAGGGTGTAAACCCTTTTACTCCTCCTAGTATTTCCTTATGCAATAAAGTTTTTCAAGACAATTGCAATGGACTTAGTGGGGTTGTATGCACTTATACTCCTCAAAAGATTAAGCAAATTAACCTTCAAACCAAGAAAAGAAGCAATAGCGACAAATATTCCTTACCTAGTCCAAGCATTAACAAGATAAACCTCTTTTTAACCAAGCAAATACACCATAAAGTAAGAAATATTCCTCCACTAGAGATAGTGCATCATCCATCCATCCAATAGTCAAAGTAAAACCATTACAAGAAAGTAGCAACCAAGAGACAATGAGAAATGCCCAAATAGGGCGCAAATTTCCGCAAGCTATCCTTCTCCACAAGGGAGTGAAATATCCCTAATCCAGCTGATCTAGATATCTACTACTGAATTAATGTTTTGTCTCTTAGATCTGATACTCTGGGGGTTTATGGATGCGTTTGAGTTATTTGTTTAACATGCTTGGTGATTCTCACAAGTGTGTTTCATTCAATTAATGTTTAAGCAGTATATACGATGCGTGTAAAATAAGGACAAACACCATCTCAATCATATGTATTATGAGGGAAAAAGCAGGAAATACAATGATATGTTGAAAGAAGAGAAACAATCTTCAGCTAAATCTCATGGATCGTCACTAGAATACAAAGAAACTACTACAAAATACTCATGAACAGAAGATGAAGGCAGATTTTCACATGCATGGATAGATTGGCAAATTGTAGTTCCAGAAACTCCCGACAACTGTTGCAAACACTAGAAAACTTTCCCTAATGGCTATACTCGATAGATTCGCTTGGAAATTGTCCCAAACTAAGTGCCCTGGCCTTTAGGCTTCTCTTGGCAACTGTCGGACTGAATATCTGACCCCAGAGGCTCTAGATGTCATCCACTGGGGGGTTGCGCACCTCCTAGGCTATGTGAGTGCGCCCTAGTGATTCCATTGTCAGAATCCACTACTATATGTCTTGAAATGTGTTCCCTGGTCCTCCTTTGTACTGGGTTGGAAGGGTTTCCTCTGATATGATCTGGAACAACCTCTAGAACCGTAAATGCCCCTCCTAAAGAGCTGCACAGTTCATGTCTATCTGATGCACCCTGAGAGATTCCAGCTTCATAATATGATGTATGGTAGCTCAAAATATGCGCCATGGCTGATCCTCCACTGGGTCTAAAGTAATCTGCAAGACAAACCTTGGTCTTGTGAAGCTACACAAAACCCTCTCTAACCCTTGCTCCCTCATTGGTTGAGTTGTGCAATCACTACAAAACTGAATAATCCTGAATAGCATGATGAAATACTTGGATGGTATCTCTGATAGGATAGGGTGTGTCTCTCAACACCGAAACCAATCAAGGTGGTGGTTTCCTCATATAATCCACAAAACAACAGAAGCTTGATTCCCCTCCTCTGGAAACTCTCTCAACATCAAATCATAACATAATGAGGAATTAGGTCGAATTCCTCCCTTTATACTCTTCTCGATCTAATTCTCCATTGACATCACTTAAGCTATGAGATTTTCCTCCTAAGGTGAGTGATTAATTAATTAAGTCTTCCCCTCAACACCTTTTTCTTCTATTTCTCCATTGACTTTAGCTTAAGTGACTTTTCCTATGCTTTTTGGCTTGATTCATCGTTTAGCCACTAAGTCACCTTTATTTCTCCTATTGTTCCATGTTTGTGCCTGACTATAGTCTACGAGAAAAAAATAGACTACTAAGTCACTCCATGTTGGCCTACTCTTGGGAACGGGACATCATAGTCCTCCCTTCCTGAGATTGCTTGTCCTCAAGCAACATCAATCCTAGGTGTTGCAATATATGATATCCCTCCCATGTGGTATCCTCCACCGGAAGTCCCCTCCATATGACCAAGCACTCCTTGATGACCCTGCTCCTCAATTTGTGCTCTCTTTGGTCAAGCACCTCCTCTGGCACTAACTCCAACCGACCCTCCTCATCCAAGGGTGGCAACTCCTCTGAAATGATGACATGTTGTCCCACTACCTTTTTAAGGTAAGAAACGTGAAAGACGTTGTGAATCTTGCTACCCTCCGATAGTTGTAGCTCATATGCCACCTCTCTTGTCCTCTTGATGACTCTATATGGCCCATAAAATCTAGGATTCAACTTCTCTGCTCCATTCCTTTTCAAGGAGGATTGTCTGTATTTATGTAATCGTAGAAAAACCAAGTCCCCTACCTCGAAACTGCGCTCTATCCTCTACCTGTCTGCATAGATATTCTAATGGTTTTGAGCTGCCTACAAGTTTTTCTTCACTGCCCGTAGGATCCTCTAACTCTCCTCCACCCATTCTTTGGTCTCTGGGACCCTGCTATCTCCAAACACAGTCTCCACAAAAGAGGGTGCATCGTATACATACAATGATCTAAATGGTGACATCTTGATAGACATATGGTAAGTCGTGTTGTATCAATACTCACCCATGTGCGTTGTTTTCCCCCCACATAGTTCCTCAGATACCCCTCCACCCATTTGTTGACAATCTATGTCTATCCATCTATTTGTCGCTGGTAGTTGGTACTCGTGGCTAGGTTTGTGCCCACCAATCGAAAGAGCTCCTGCCAAAATGCATTGATGAACCACCCATCTCTATCACTGACTATCTGCCTGGGTAAACCAGGCAACCAGAATACCTCTCTAAAAAATAACTTTGCTACTTGTATGGCCTTGTAGTTCGTGGGTATGGCAAAGAAATGTGCAAATTTGGTCAGCCTGTCGACCACCACAAATATACAATCCCTGCCCTGCACTCGAGGAGGACCTGTAATGAAGTCCATAGAAATGCTCCCCCATTTCTACTCCAGAATGGGTAGAGGCTAAAGTAACCCTACGGGGTTTGTCTGCTCGGACTTGTTCTGCTGACAAGTTGTGCATTCTCGGATGTGTTTCAGTATATCATCCTTGAGACCCTTCCATGAGAATCTCTTCCTAGTCTGCCTGTAAGTTTTGAAGTACCCTTGATGTCCACCTGCAGGCGAGTCGTGACACACCTTCAGAATATTCCCTTTCAAGGTAGATTCTGGAACCAAGTAGATTCAGTCCTTGTAGAAAATGACATCGTCTAGTACCCAGTATCTATCATCAACCACCTGTCCATCCATCACCTCACAAGAAAATTTGTTTTTGGAGTATTCCACCAACAAATGTTCTTTCCAATATGTGCAAATATCCATCATCGGACACCCTACTGGCCTCTTGGAAAAGGCATATGTTAGGACTTTCCTCTTTCAATTAACATACTCAATGTCAAAGTCATAGGCTTGGATCTTCGAGACCCACTTCTGTTGTCTCTCACCGAGGTTTTTCTGATCCAGGAAATACTTGAGACTGTTCTGATCAGTCTTCACTACAAATCTTCTACATACCAGATACTGTCTGAATTTGGTTAAGGCGTGCATGATTGCTAGCATTTTCTTGTCATAAATAGGGTAGAGTCTCTCCGACTCGTTGAGATTCCCGCTCTCAAACATAATGGGATGGCCTCCTTGCATCAAAACTTCTCCAATCCCCACCCATGATGCATCGTACTCTAAGACAAACAACTGAGAGAAATTTGGAAGGGCTAGAACATGGCAGGCGCTCATAACCCCCTTCATTTTCTCAAATGTTTTTTGTGACTCCTTTGTCCAATGAAAAGCACCCTTCTTGGTCAGATCTATGAGTGGTGCTCCATAGTGTGAAAATCCCCTGACGAACCGCCTGTAGTAACTGCATAACCCAAAGAATCCCTTCATCTCTGTGAGGTTTTTGGGTGTTGGCCAATCCATAATGGCCTTGATATTCTCCCGATGAAGTCGTACTCCCTGCTCACTGATGATATGCCCCAAGTACAATAGTTCACTCATCTCAAACTCACATTTGGACCCCTTGGCATATAATTACTATGCCTGCATAATGCCAAAGATCTCCTCCAAATGTGTCAGATGCTCATCCCACGTCCTACTATAAATCAATATGTCATCGAAGACTACCAAAAGGTACTTCCTCAACATCCCTCTGAAGATATGGTTCATGCAAGACTGGAAAGTGGTAGGTGCATTGGTCAATCCAAACGACATGACCAAGAACTCGAAATGTCCAAAAAGGCATCTGAATTTTGTCTTTTCTATATCCTTCTCCTTGATTATGATCTGATGATATCCTGACCACAAATCAATCTTGGTGAAGAAAATTGCCCCATGTAACTCGTCCATCAACTCATCTATGTGCGGAATGGGGTACATGTTCTTGATCGTTTTCTTGTTGAGAGATTTGTAGTCAATGCACATCCTCAATGTGCCATCCTTCTTCAGTACTAGAATGATTGAAGAAGCAAAAGGACTCATGTTGGGCCTGATGTGCCCTATCGCAATCAATTCTTTGATTTCTTTCTCAACCTCGTCTTTGAATATCTTGGGGTGCCTATAGAGTGCGGTGATCATAGATGTAGTCCATGTCTCCAACTCAATCATATGCTCAAATCCCATGTTTGGTGGTCTCCCTGGTGGTATCGGTCCAAAGACTAGCTCATACTGACTCAAAAGCTTCCTGATTTGTGGATGGTATTTCTCTGTGCCTTCTGAATCCTTCTGTGTGATGATCAAATACTTTGTTGCATAAGCTACATCATCTCTCCATCCTCTTTGTTGATACTGCTCAGGATGCTCCTATAGACATACCTCTCAGTACCACTCTCGATCCAATAGCGTCTTTGAAGCTCCTGGTCAATGTCTAATAGTTGAACCCAATCTCTCCCAATGATTATAACCATTGTATCCCTAATACTGCATCAGTCTCTGATAGGTCAACTACATAGAAAGTATCTGTCAGGTTGTAGTTTCCTAGCTTGACCTCTAGGTCCGGGATCATGTCCAAACATGTCATTGTGTATCCATCTGCCACTGCCATGTGGAATCCCTCAAACTCCTCAGTTTGTAACCCCCTCTTGACTACTAAGGATGCATCTATGAAATTGTGGGTGGCCCCACCATCAACTAGAGATATCATGTGTTGTCCCTGTACAAGGCCCTTGAGCCTGAGAGTGTTGTACCTAGGTACTCCAAAAAGGATTTCTATGGTTCCCCCTTTCACCTCTCGATGAGGTTTTGTCTCCTCCTTGGGTTGTGCCTCTGTCGGTATTTGAGGTTTCTTCGGATGACACTTTGGGTCATCTGTGATATCATCCTCAAAATCATTGTCTGCATGTGCTTTGATCTCCTCATCCTCCTCCTCACTACCCGATTCCACCTCAATGTAGTGGATCTGTCGCTTTCACATGAATCTATGCCCTGGGACCCAAGGGTCTCTGCAAGAGAAGCAAAGCTTCTTCCTCATAAACTCTTGTCTGGTGTCATCATCTAGCTTGGGCTTAGCCTTCAATACCCTTTGAGGATTTTTTTAATCCCTATTTCTCTGTGGTACAAAGGGTTTGGTAAAAGGTTTGGGTTTCAAAGTTGACTACCCCATGTCTCTCGTGCGCACAATGGCCTCATGTAGGGTGTGAGGCTTGAAAGCCTTAATACAACCCCTCAACGACTTTGCCAATGCCTCGGTTAACAACATCACCAGTCTATGCTCCGATATATCTGATACGGACACTTCCTTCCGCTGGAAATCTGTGATGAAGGCTTCAACTGATCTTGTCTATCTCAACTGTGTAAGGTCCCTAAAATGGAGCTCTGGATCTCTCATGTCAAACCTCTCCATAAATATATCAGTGAACTCTAAGTATGAGGTAATGTGGCTATGACCCAAGGTCACCATCCCATGGTACCACCACTCGTGGGCCTCCCCATCCAAGTGCAAGGTGGCGAAGCTGATAGCTTTTGACTCTATCATTGGGTCAAGCTTGAAATATGTGTCAAGCTTTTGTACCCATGCCTGAGCTAAGCATCATGATGATCCATCTAAAGTAGGAATGTTCAACTTCCCTACTTTCTTAATGAAATCCATGTTTTGAGTTTGCCCATATCCCCTCTGTAGCTCTTAGGGTCTGTTCTGATACTTGATCGAACAATAGTTTAGCAAACTCATGTCTACATGGAACTCCGGTCCTAGTGCCAAGTAATCTCTCATGTACTCTCTGAATGGATCTTGTGGCACTGCATTTCCCTGACCTGCCTATCCTCCTGCATACCTTGGTTGTACCAACAGTTGTCCCCCTTGGAACTATGGATATAAAGGTCAGGGAATCCTCCCAGATGATGTATAGTCTTGGAGAGGGTAAGGGTGTGCCCTCGCTCCACTCTGAGATCCACTAGAGACATTGGCCCCACGTCCCTGGGTTCCTCCTAAACCACTCACTCCTCCTGTGGCATTGGCACCTATAGTTCCCACGCTATAATGGATCACATGTGTACTGATTGCCATCTATGCTATGGCATTCATCATGTCTCGTTGTCCTCTGACTAGGTCATTAAAGATGGTGTGCATACTGTCAGGATGTGTCTTGGGGCCTTTACCCCTACCCTCTGGTGTCTCTCGTTTATCACCCATACTCCTCTCTATCTCTGCCTCTGTGTCAAAGTTGATATGCTTTATGACCTCTAACTCTAGCTCTGTATCTGACTGAGTGTGGAAGGGAGTGTAGTCCCTTCTATTCTTGTCTCTCTCGTCTCAACTATGACCTCTATGGTAGTGAATGTACTCATCCCCAATATTTCCCCTACCCTATGGGTATTCTTCACCTGTTCCTGGAATCAAGGGGTCATGAGAAGCACTTCTTCACAGGTTGGCAGGAAGAAGGCTATGATACCACTGAAATATCCTTGATCCAACTAATCAGGATATCTATTGTTTAACTAATGTTTTGTCTCTCAGATATGATACTCTGGGGATTTATGGATGTGTTTGAGTTATTTGTTTAACATGCTTGGTGATTTTCACATGTGTGTTTCATTCAATTAATGTTTAAGCAATATATACGATGCATGTAAAATAAGGACAAACACCATCTCAATCATATGTATTGTGGTGGGGAAAGAAGAAAATACAATGATATGTTGAAAGCAGAGAAATAATGTTCAACTAGATATCATGGATCGTCACTGGAATACAAAGCAACTACTAAAAAATACCCATGAATTGAAGATGAAGGAAGATCTGCTCATGCATGGATAGATTAGAAAAATTGCAGTTCTGGAAACTCATGGCAACTGCTGCAAACACTGAAAAACTCACCCTGATGGCTATAGTCAACATATTTTCCTGAAAACTATCCCAAACTGAGCGCCCTGGCCTCTAGATTGCTCCTAGTAACTATCGGACTGAAGATCTGGCCCCAAAAACTCTGGATATCATCCCCTGGGGGGTTGTGCACCGCTTGGGCTCTGTGAGTGTGCCCTAGTGATTCCATTGTTGGAATCCACTGTTATATGTCTCGAAATGTGTGACCTAGCATCCTCTGTACAGGGTCAGAGGGGTTTCCTCTGATTTGATTTGGAACCCCAAACGTTCCTCCTCAAGAGCTGCGCACTTCTTGGTTGTCTGATGCACCCTCAGAGATTGTACCTTCATAATATGATGACTGGTGGCTCAAAAGATGCACCCCGGTTGATCCTCAACTGGGTCAGAAAGAATCTACAAGATAAACCATGGTCTCGTGCAACTACACAAAACCTTCTCTAACCCTTACGCCCTCACTGGATGAGCTGCACAATCACTACAAAACTGAATAGCACAGTGAAATACCTGGATGGTATCTTCGATAGGCTAGGGTGTGTCTCTCAACATTGAAACCAATAAAGGTGGTGGTTTCCTTCTGAAATCCACAAAACAACAGAAGTTTAATTCCCCTCCTCTGGAAACTCTCTCAACATCAAATCTTAACATAATGAGGAATTAGGTCAAATTCCCCCATTTATACTCTTCCTGATCTAATTCTTCGTTGACATCAATTAAGCTAGGCACTTTTCCTCCTAAGGTGAGTGATTAATTAATTAAGGCTCCCCCTCAACACCTTTTTCTTCTATTTCTTCGTTGACTTTAGCTTAAGTAATTTTTCCTATGCTTTTTGGCTTACTTCATCGTTTAGCCACTAATTCACCATTATTTCTCCTATTATTCCATGTTTGTGCCTGACTGTAGTCTACGAGAACAAATAGACTACTAAGTCACTCCCTGTTGGCCTACTCTTGGGAACGAAACATCACAGGGAGAGTTATGTTATAATGAAATAGAGTTCATCTCTATCTATACAAAATGTCCTCAAGTATGTTTTTCCACATAATTTTAGGGTAAACCACAAGATAGGTATCAACATCCCTAATCTTGCCCCTTTACACAAATAATATTAAATAATTCATTTAAATTTCACTTTTGCACAATAGAAACCCTAAAATTAAGATGATATCACCCCTTTAGGGGACGTTTTGACACTCTTCCAAGTCTTTGGAGAAGGAGAAGGAGGTCATTGGGGCTCCTTGAGCCTCCTCATCCTTCACTGAAGTCTCTCCAATCCTCCTTCGGTCAAATCATGCCAAGTGTCAATGAGTAACTCCATCCACATCAAAACCCTATCCCCTTTATGGAATCAAGCCTAAAAAAGGTGACGTTTTTCCTCTCTTAGGCAAGTCATTAGGGTACTAGGGGCTGGATAAGATCCTCCATGATGTCAAGTAAGCCTCCAAAGGTATCTCTGTATGATCCGGTGTGTGGGCCTACAACATCCAACTTGTAGGCTCCTTTCCCATGGAATTCAAAGCTAGGTTTGATCTCCCAAAACTGGCCACCAAGCAAGGTCATGCAAAACAAAAGGGTACTCCCTCCAAAGATCTCAAGTCAAATATATCATGACAAGTGTAAACCACATCTAATAAGAAAGACACCCAAACATGTGCATCAAAACTACCTCATCAAATTAAACAAATGCTCAAAAACCTTATACAATTGACCAAGCTTGAGTATGGGAGGGTTGTCATAAAGGTCCTATTGGGTAGACCAAAACCCTCAAGTAGGGGATGCTCCCAAGGATGGTCTTTCAAGGTTATGTAGTGTATGATGAGGTGGAAGGGTTTTATACTTCATAGTTCGATGAGTTTCATGAGATACAAGGGCTCGTATTATCTCATTTATGGGTGCATTTGTAGAGGGTGTGTGGCACCTTCGTTTGCAATGCACTTTTTCGAAGTCCATCTTCTTGTTTTTATTTCTTTCATGTTTTAAGGAACAATTTCAAGGCCACTGTCCTGGATCAGTGTCCAGATAATGACAATGTCGTTCACAAATACCTCTTAGAAATGAGAAGTCTGGCTCGTGATGAGACCCCCCTTTCTCTCAGTTGTGTAATTGAGAGCCACTGCCCTGGCTTGGTGACCAGATGATGGTAATGTCATATCTCTAAGTACACATGATCATGATAGGTCGGCTTGTGATGAGACCTCCCATCCTCCAACTAACCCCCCAAGCATGCATCATCGTTTATTTCTTGTGGGTCCCCCATTTCTTACAGAGAAGCATTTTATTTCTTTCTCGAGGATCCCTAGGCAAAGCATCTGGAAGGTCTATATCTAGGCTTTTATCTCTTTAGCCAACAACAATCCATCTGGGCCTTCAGCCCCTTCTTCCCATGAAATGAGGTGCATGCCCTTCTTGGGTCACTAAAGTCAAAGGGCCTGGAAGAGGGTAGTATGAAGGGAATGTAATAAGCAAAAAGTGGTAAGTATGGTAGGCAATGGTATGATAACCCCTCAAGGGACCCCCAGTTGCAAACCTTCCCCAAAGGTTAGACACTTACTAGGAAATCTATGACACCCACCAAGGTGAAACATGTTCAAAATCATAATGTCCAAGTAGGTGTTCTATAATCAAAAGTAGCTCAAATACAACATATTTAAATGCCTCAAATATTAGGGTGATTACCTGCCACAATACCCAGCTTGCACCGCATGGAGCAAGACCCATCTGCCTTCTAGAAGCTAGCTGGTGTGGTGGATGCGCTGACAATGGATCAGAATGTGGTGATAGAGCGGGCTTTCGCATGTGCAAGTGGACATTGCTAGTCATGTGGTCTCTCGGTATTCCATATCTGCAACCTGAGGGCCTCAAGACATCATCTTCTTATTTATCCCATGCAATGGGGATAACACAACCAACTCTCCATATTTAGTAGATCTCGAGATCTCACCGCGAGTCTGCAGGTTCCCACTCACTTCTTCACACACCCTCGATTCTCCATTGTGCTCACTATCTTGCCGATGTCATGATACTTAGTAATTTTTTGAGATCTCTTGCGTTGATGTTGCAGATGAGGTATCTTCCGCGTGGGCATCTTCTTCACTTTTCTAGATGAGATTACATCAATCCTTGTCCTAACACGTGGAATCTGCAAAGATGCTTTTTATAGAACTGACATGGACTCCCTCTGATGTGGCACTCATTTGATTAGACACGTGGCACTGATGAGGTCGTTATTATGACGTTGATGTGGTCGACCTAGCCCATTGGACATCGGGCCCTAATCCTTTGATCAACAGTTAGGATTAAAACATTTATGGATCCACAATTCTTCACAATAAAAATTATTTTCTTGCGCGGGGTTCCATACTCGCCTATTCTCATTTAAACTATGTAACTTTTCCTTTCTTTATAAACCATTTGTAGTTGTTCTCCTTTATGAACACACACACACACACACACACACATATACATATATATGTATATATCGACTGTCGTCATTCATGTCGGTCTAAGCATCTGAGACCTTCTTTTCAAGCTTGTCATTGCTCAGATCTGTAGTGAGATTCATCTGGCTTTCCATCGCTCCACTTCCCTTAACCTTGTGCAACCCTGAATCTATTTCACGCACATACATATTTGTTCTTAATTCAGGGTAAACACACATAACTCTTTCAAAAATACAACAATGCACAGTCGTCTTTTCACTCAAAGACTCCTTAACATACAAGGGTATTCTCTACTTCCTTTGTCTTGCTCAATTCACAAACTATTTCCAACAAAATCTTCATGCAAAGAAATTATGTTGTCTCGTGGTGAAGTAATCAATTTCCAAAGGAAGTCTCGATCATGTAGCGGGCCTTTAAGGTTCGGTATTGTAACCTAGAACTCTAATACCACTCTGTAACGTACCCAACCACCAACAGGTTGGGTCACACTACTGCAAGTCTCATCTCAAGATCTGAGTTCGATTTCTGATAACATTTAACTAATAGAGAAGCATGAAAGAAATGCAATATGAGTACATACAATAATCAAGATTCATGTTAGGCTTAAAAAGAATGCTTAAACATGTCATGCAGAACTATGACCACCAAGCATGCACATTATAAATATGAATATCAAAGATGAGAATTAATACACATCGGACATAAATATACAAGCAAAGAAACACATGACAGAGAGCACTTATCTTAAACAAAACCAATCACCAACTGGCTATAGACCAAGGATGCTCCACCCAACCTTAGACATTATTGTTCCAAGTATCAACAACATGTCACGCCAGATCCAAGGCTATGAATCCACAAGGAGGGTTCTAGAGCGACCCTCAACTTCCCAAACCAGTTAGCACTTAAGATCTCACAAGTTTCTCAACACACAACAATCCAAATTACACCATGTCTCTTCTCTCAAGCCTGCACCACCCAAAGAAAATGAACCCCCTTCACTCTCAGGCAATCCCTCAGGTCGTTCACTTCTTTCCCGGGATCAAGTGCATCTGGTTAAGAATCTCCATTTTGGGACTCTCAGCATTCGCAACTATGAACTATATTTAGCACATGTCATTGCATCTTAGGCATACAGACACCAATTCATGGCTGACATACAACAATAATTACTACAACCAACAAAACAATGGCTTCTTTCCTTCAAAGGTTCATCCCCATGTCCCAACCAAGAACCAGAACAAATCAGGAAAATGAATGAGTGAAAGAGTGAATGGAGAAGAACCCCCAAACAACCCAACGTAGAGGTTTATATATTTTCTTGGAAATCAAGAGCCACCTAGCCTTCTCCCCAAGAAGCTCATGTAACCACTTCTTTCCCTCCAAAATTACAAGATGGGTAAATCAAATATAATACAAAGTCCTATCCCCTTTATCCCCCTCTCTCGTGGAATCATAGCCCCCTATAACTCTGTCCTTGTCTGTCTTGCAGCCAATGATGTATTTTTATTATTTGCAATGTTCAAAGTATTATATTTCCTAGGCACTTCGGCCCCCTTTTAATTGTTCAAGCACTCTGACCTTTCATCAAATAACAAAATACATTATTTAATCTGGGGACTCAAAACTAGGGTATTACATTGACCTTACTCTTAGCCCATATGAGTAGCCTAGGAAGTTATACTACTATTTTACAAATTGAGATAGTGATACTATTACCTAACAAAACATTATGACTTAATATTAACAAATAAACTAGAAATTCTACCCAATAGGGCCCACCCGAGTCTCCATTGCCATGTCCTCATTGTGTATGCCCACTATAATTTGGTTTGTATGGTTAGTATCCCCTACAGTATCTTCCTTGACAAGGTTAGAAGTGCATTGAGTGAGTGGGTTTCCACCACGAGTTTGAGGGACTACCTCTTAGGGAATGTGCACACAAAAGCCAAAGTAATAGGAGGATACACTACCTCTCGAGGAATGTGCAGATGCGCTCCACTATTCTATTGACCAAATATTTAAAGGCTTCAAATTGAGTGTCCAAGGAATGTGCGGATGCTCCATTATTCTATTGACCAAAAATTTCAAGGCTCCAGATTGAATGTTCAGTTCTATATATTACTTGTGAGAGATAATCATGAAAGTAAAGAATTCCTTATTTTCTTCTTTAAGATCCAATAGTTGGGATGTTATCTCCATAGCATAATCATCTTGGATTTAATTCTCTGCTTTTGATTTTTGTTCACATTTCTCTTTCCATTGATGCCATCTGGTTGTGGAATTCACCACCCTGCATTGAGCCTCAACAACCTATTTTTCATAACTTTGGAGGTCACATTGGACCTCCCCTAGGTCACATAATACACAACACCTATGTCGATCATGGAAGTGGTTGATATCAAGAAAAGGAAGATATAAGATATAAGATACAAGTTGACATAGTTACCTCAGAAAGACACCAGAGTTCGACCAAGACCACACTAGTCAGGACTCCCCGGGACCTTGTTGCCTCTAATTTATAGGAGCTAGGAGAAAATTTGGAAACCATGACAAAGTACCCTTCCAAACCCTTTTGCATAATAAACCCACATTTGAATACCTACATGCTTGGAGTGCCATTCTTTAATTTACACTGCAAGGAAAGG
>JZKD02S2253849.1:9979-31196 GCA_000966675.3 Picea glauca
CAGTTGAAAAACAGCATATATCCAGTAGAGTTTCGAAATCAAAGTCAACAGACAGTGTTTAACATAAATGACAGTACTTGTGGATCAGAGAGCAAAAGCTAATGGAAATGGAAATCACTGAACCATCACAAGAGTTTCGCATACATTGGATACGATACGTGTAGGCCACTCTCATACCTTATGTTCAAGATGCCGGTGACATCCCATTTATTACTTTTATCGTTTACTGCAGTCATGTATGGCAGTCAAACAATGTAGTTATTTTTGGGACATAATTTGAGGAGAAGGAATTGCAGTGGATCTAACAAAGATAGAGATTATTATAGAATGGTAGGCATCTACTAACATAGTTACATGAAAGTACGTAGTTTTATAGATTTGGTTGGATATTATAGAAGAATTGTGAAAGGTTTTTTCAAGATTGTGAATCTTATTGCTGAGTTACAAAAGAAGAGTAAACAAATATATTTTTTTTTAAGATGGAATCATTTGGCTGAGTTAGAAAAGAAAATATGAAATTTGTGTACACGAAACAATGTGCACTACAGTTTCACTTAAGGAATTAATGACTACAACTTTTTATATATATATATATATATATCCAATACACAATATACAAACCTAATTTAAGATGCTAGTATATCTTGTGAAAAAACTTAGGCACATCGCAGTTCGGCTTTAGGCGTTTACAAACACCCAACACAAAAACGGAACTACTATTCCCGAATCGCAAAATGCGAACACCCTGTGGGCCCAGCACTTCGGGTTCGGAGTTTTTGAGCTCCGCGCGCTCAAAATCCAACGTAGAAAACTCCGCGCGCTCCAACAAAAAATGATACGAGAAAATGTTCTCAAAATACAATGGAGAGAACACCGCGCGCTCCAACAAAAAATGATATGAGAAAAATGCTCTCAAAATACAATGGAGAGAACACCGGGCGCATACCCAAATGGCAATTTTTTTTTGTTTTATTCAATGTGCTTTCATCAATGATATATTCCTGATATGAAAATACAATCCGTTTCAGGTATAAATAGCAAAAATTTCCTAAATAATTGCCCCTTCGATCTTAAAAAAGATGTCTATAGTATCTTGTGGTCTTCAAAGGTTAAGGTTGCCATCGTTTGAGCAGTTTAAGACAAATTGGTAAATCGGTGCTAAATCCTCGAGTTTTGAAGGGTCAAGACGGCCATCGCGGTTATTTAGGCGGTGAAATGATTACTATCCAACATACTCTCTCTTAATCATTTCAAAAAAACAAAACAACCAAAAAATATGCAATACAAGATTGTTGTTTAACTAAACATTACATCTTATAGACCTTAATATTATCTCTATGAATTTTAAACAATTCATTTCTCAAAGGCTTTGTAAATATGTCTGCAAATTGTTCTTCAGACCTTCAGAACTGAACATAAATTTCTTTACCATTTACCAGCTCTCAAATGAAATGATATCTCGTATCTATGTGCTTACTATGTTTGTGAAAAAGTTGATTCTTTGACAGTGCAATGGAAGATTTATTATCACAGACAATCTGAGTTGTACCATTCTTCTCATGCAATAATTCATTTAAGATTCTTCTCATCCATACAACTTGACATGCAGTTATTGTTGTTGCAACATACTCTGCCTCAGTGGAAGATAAAGTCACTATGGGTTGTTTCTTTGATGCCCATGCCACTGCCCCAGATCCAAGACTGAACACATAACCAAATGTGCTCTTTCTATCATCAATGGAACCTGCAAAATCACTATCAGTATATCCGATCAGCTCAAAGTTCAAGCTTGATGTCGATCAGCTCAAATTTCAAACTTGATGTCGATTGGATACCAAAATCAATTGTTCCAGCAATGTATCTTAGGATCCTCTTTCCTTCTTGCCAATGAGTACTTTCCGTAGTTTCCATGAATCTGAAAATTAAACTTATAGCAAACATAATATCAGGTCTGGTTGTTGTTAAATACATAAGGCTTCCAACCAACTTCTTATAGAGAGTTGGATCAACATATGATCCCTCATCATATTTGCTAAGTTTAGTACCAGTTGCCATTGGTGTTGCAGTTGGTTTACAATTCAACATTCTAAACCTTTTCAATACTTCATTTGCATATTTAGTTTGACAAATGAAAATTCCATCATCAGATTGATCCACTTCAATTCCAAGAAAATATTTCATCAAGCCTAAATTGGTCATCTCAAACTCCGTTTTCATGGCATTTTTAAAATCATGTATAGATAGATCTCTGATAAAAATCAGGTCATCAACATACAGACAAACAATCAAAATTTTACCTTCCTGGTTTACCTTTGTATACAGATTTGGTTCATTTGAAATTCTCCTGAATCCAACACTAATCAGGTACTCATCAATCCTACTATACCAAACGTTGGACGCCTGCTTCAATTCATATAACGCTTTCTTTAACTTGTAAACTTTATCTTTATGCTTATCAATCTCAAAAGATGGAGGTTGTCTTACATAAACCTCTTCTTCCAAACATCTATTCAAGAATGCAGACTTAACGTCCATCTGATGCATGATCCATTTATTCTGAGCTGCAATAACTAATACCATCATCAATGTGTCAATTCTTGCTACTAGAGAAAAAGTTTCATTGTAATCAATACCAGGTTGTTGACTAAACCCCTGAGCTACAAGTCTTGCCTTGTACTTTTCAACTTCACCTTATGCATTCATCTTAGTCTTATAAACCCACTTAACACCAATGCTCTTCTTACCTTCAAGTAAATTGACAAGATCCCGAGTGTTATTTATTTCAATGGAATCAATCTCATCATCCATTTCTTTTATCCATAAATCCTCTTTAGCAGCTTCATTAAAACTTACAGGATCACATGCCATTAATGCAAAACTTGAAATCTGATCTACTTCTTCAATTTGATCGTATAATTCTTTTAAGCTTCTAGTTTTTTGACCTTAAAATATGTTTTTCAATGAAGCTAAAGTAGGATTTGATTTGCTACTTACCTGTGAATCTGTTTGATGTCCACCATGTCCAGATGGCTCACCACGCTCATTGATTCTTGGCGTTCTAAATTGAGATGGGTTGAAAACTGGTGCTTCCCTTGTAGGACTTCTTGCTGCAGCCATATGTGCATATGGAACCAACTATCCATCTCCTTCATCTTGCTCAGCTCCATTATCATCTTCATGGGGTAACACAGCTCCCTCTGAAACACATTTATAAATACTTCCGTCCCAGGCTTCCTCTTCTTTAAATTGAACATCTCTACTGATTACATACTTCTTGGTGTTGGGATTGTAGAGTCTATATGACCTAGACTCTTCATTGTATCCAACAAATATACATCTCTCGCTTTTGTCATCCAACTTCCTCCTCATTTCTTCAGGTACATGCGCATATGCTATACATCCAAAAATTATGAAATAAGAAACATTGCAAGGCTTACTATCCCAAGCTTCCTGAGGTACGCAATTCCTCATGGTCTTGGTCGGACTTCTATTCAATATAAGGATAGAGAAAACAATTGCATCTCCCCAATATTCATTTCAAATATGCTTCTCTTTCAACATGCCTCGAGCCATATTCATGATGGTCTGATTCTTCCTTTTTGCCACTCCATTCTGCTGTGGAGTATATCGAGCAGTAAATTGCCTTTTAATTCCATGAAAAACACAAAATTCAATGAATTAATTTACTTTATACTCACCTCCTCTGTCAGACCTTGGGATCTGAATGGTTCAACCACTCTCATTCTCAACCAAGACTTAAACCTCTTGAAAACTTCAAAGGCTTTTGATTTGTGCTTCAACAAATACAACCAAGTCTTCCTACTGAAATCATCAATAAAAGTCATAAAATAAACACTGCCATTCAAAGAAGGTGTTTGCATAGGTCCACACAAATCCGTGTGGACAATTTCCAATGGAGATTTTTCTCTGTAGGAAACACTTGAAACAAATTTCTCTTTGTGATGCTTCCCAAGTCTATAGCTCTCACAAGAGCTTGCAGGTTGTTGAATACAGGGCAACCCCTTTACCATCTGCTTCTTCTGTAACAGATCTAAGCCACGAAAATGTAAATGACCATATCTAAAATTCCATAACCAAGATTCATCTAAAATTCCATCTTTATAAGAATTCAAAGAACCACTCAAATCATTTCTCATAACAAGTGGAAACATTCTATTCTTTGTCATCTCTACTCTTGCAATCAACTATTTGCTGGGTAATTTATCATAGATTGTACATGCCTTATTCTTGAAGAATACTCTGTACTTTTTATCCAACACTTGTCCAACATTAATAAGATTGCATTTTAAACCAGGCACGTAATAAACATTGTCAATATTTCTTCTCTGATTATTCTTAGTTTAAACTGAAACTACACCTTTACCATTAACTATAACCTTACAGTCATTTCCTAGTTTTACTTAAAATTGAATACTAGTATCTATAGAAGAAAATAAATCCTTATTACCAGTCATGTGGTTACTGCAACCACTATCCAAAAACCAAATATCATTAGCACTTTCCTGAGTGATATTGCCAGTCAAAAAGACAAGATTTTGATCATCCTTGGAATCATTTGTGATATGTGAAGACTGCATTCTAGCATCAACCTGTTTCTTCCAACATTTGTTAGCAAAATTCCCAAACTTTTTACAATAATAACATTCTCTAATTTTATTGCTACCGAGATTTGTTGTTGCTCCCTCTTAAATTAGGAGGATACTGCTGGGGCTTCTCCTCAGACTCTGATTCAGTTCTGTTGTCCCTTTGACCAGAAAATCGACCTCCTCTTCCACAATTATAAGACCTTCCTTTGCCTCTGCCTTTGGTAACATGCAGTTGGGATTTAAAAGTATGCTCCATTGATCCTTCTTCATATCTAGATATCCTAGATTCATGAGCAACAAGAGAACCAATTAATTCATCAATTTGCATTTGAATTAAATCTTTAAATTCCTCTATGGGTACAACTACAGGTTCAAACTTCTTGGGTAAACTTCTCAGCACTTTCTCAATAAATCTCTTATTCTCAACATCATCTCCATACTACCTAAGCTGGTTCAAAACATTCATCACTTGAGTCATGAAAGTATCAACACTTTCATTATCCTTCATCTTGAGATTTTTGAAGTCCCTTCTTAAGTTCTGCAACTTAACTGTATTCACCTTGAACAGACCTTGATAACAGGTTTCAAGGATATCCCAAGCCATCTTCGAAGATGCAGCATTAGAAATCTTCATAAAAATGGATTCATTTAATCCTTGCTGGATTAATCCAAGAGCCTTGTTATCAATTTTTCTGTTTTCCTTCAGCAAAACATGGTCAGCATTAGAGAGAGCCAATTCTGCTGATACATTAGTTGGCTCAGCATAACCATCAATAACATAGGTCCATAAATCCTGAGAATGTAAAATCGTCCTCATTTGAATATACCAAGAGTCATATGACTTCTCGCTAAGGACAGGAACCTAAACCTGAGAAGAACTACTACCAGACGCATCCATTTATATAAAATTTTAAAGGAATCAAATAAAAATTGGCGCAGGAAAACTAGAGGGCAAAATCGGGCACCAACAGGAACGATCTGCACTGAACTAAGCAATAGCAGGATAGACCCCAGGCCAGGCTCTGATACAAAATGTGGAAAAATGGAGGCACATCGCAGTTCGGCTTTCGACGTTCACAAACACCCAACACAAAAATAGAACAACTATTCCCGAATCGCAAAACGCAAACACCCTATGGGCCCCACACTTCGGGTTCGGAGTTTTTGAGCTCCGCGAGCTCAAAATCCAACGTAGAGAACTCTGCGCGCTCCAACAAAAAATGATACGAGAAAATGTTCTCAAAATACAATGGAGAGAACACCACGCCCTCCAACAAAAAATGATACGAGAAAAATGCTCTCAAAATACAATGGAGAGAACACCGCACGCATACCGGAATGACAATTTTTTTTTTTAATTATTCAATGTTCTTTCATCAATGATATATTCATGATATGGAAATACAATCCGTTTCAGGGATAAATAACAAAAATTTCATAATTAATTGCCCATTCGATCTTAGAAAAGATGTCGATAGTATCTTGTGGTCTTCAAAGGTTAAGGAAGCCATCGTTTGAGCAATTTAAGACAAATCAGTAAATCGGTGCTAAATCCTCGAGTCTTGAAGGGTCAAGATGACCACCGATCCGTCATTATTCAGGGGGTGAAATGATTACTATCCAACTTATCTAAAGAGAAATGACCCTCCATCATGCATCACCACTTAAAATTTGTATGTTTTAACTAGAACGTGTATAGATATGCAATTTACAATACAGAGACCTAATTTAAGGAGCTTGTTAAATATAATGTAACCTCAACAGGATGACTGTACACTGCCAACTGTCCTGGCTAGCTGTACTTTCTATTCTTGTTTTGCTTGAGCCTATTTAGCTTAGTTATTTCCCTTTGCATACTTACTTCTTCATATCTTCTTCATGTACTCGTTTTGTACTCTTCTTCTTATATTCTAATATACTGTTTTCTGTTCTATTCTTTCTCTCTGCATTTCTTGCTTCACAATTTATCATGGTATCATAGCTTCAACAGTAAGCCTCTTTACACAGGCTGGAGAGCAACATGATCCTCAAATAGCGCAGAGCTTACATGGATCTTGAGAGCACACGACACAGTTTTTTTCACAAGGATTGGAGGGTTGTCTATTCATACTCTCAAAAGATCCTCGCAGGAAGCTCACGCGAGGAAGAAGAGCGCTATATGCTCAAAATCTTGAGGAAGTGAAGACTGTAGATGGAGAAATAGTAAATATTCTTGCAAAATTTCCAAATTCGTAAAAGATTCACGAAGAAGAGCTGCAGGACGCAGGAATATTTGAAGAACTCGTAGAATTCGCTCAAATTCCTTAAAGATTCCTGTAGAAGGCAGAATCGTTTAAAGATTTATAGAAATTCTCTCAAACGTGTCAAAGATTGCAACAGACAATGCTAAGCTTCAAAGAACTCGTGAAATTCTTTCAAATCTTTGAAAGAATCACAAATTTTTCTTTTGCAGGATAAAATTCCTTCAAACATAGCAAAGATCGCGTCAGAGGAGCAAAGAATAGCTGGCACAGCAATAAGATCCATCCTTCAAAAAGATCTGAGGAGAAAATATAGGTCAGAAGGGACGAGGAGAGTGCGAAAAAGCTGAAAGAATTCCAGTCGTTAGATCTTGTGCAGAGGACCGACAGCCGTTGGATCTGTGAGAAAGTGCATGAGGTTTAGTCCTCTGGAGCATACAGGAGAAATTTCATCTTGTAAAGTCACGAAATCCCGAAATCATCTGGACCGTCCATCAAGAGACACGTGGTGAGATCTCGGCATTTCGCTGACTCGCAAGGTGTAAAGGTCAGAAATCAACCGTGAGAATTCACGAATTGCGAAATCACGAGTTATTCAGGACCATTGGATCGATATAGATCGTGAGTCGTCGATCTGATCTGATCGCAAAATTGGGGATCGAGAGGTTGACGAGCAAAGGAGACTAATCTCCAAAACCCTGATACGCGAAATCCCGACATCACAAATCGCGAAATCCCAAGAGGATTGTGAGCCATCCATCTCAGAGGACAAGTGGCAGCAGATCCAAGTGCCATCATTTCGTCATTTCAGATTTCGGGATATCGGAGGTCTTGTTGACAAAAGGTCGCGACACTCCATGGCGAAAGTCCCAAAATCCCAAAAATATTAGAGCCGTCCATTCATTCGGACACATGGCAGAGATCAAGGAAACCATCGGCATCTCGGCTATCGGGGTTTCAACTTGACAAAGGATTTGGAGTCGCAAGTCACGAGATCGCGAAACGATGAGGACCGTATATATTAAGGGGATGTGTGGAAACAATCTAGGCCTTCGAGGAAAGTCCCGAAAGGAAAGGGCTATCGGCATTTTAGAGATCGGGCGATCGAGAAGCCAAAGGTTCTCGACATCAGGAAACAGGCAGTCCCGAAGCCTGAAATCGCAAACTCAAGAGTTGCGAAATACCGATACGCAAATGTCCGAAATAATCTGATTCGTTGATCTCAAATCAAGGAGGATCGTTGATCCTTGAAGCCAATTCGACATTTTGGTAAATCGGAGATCGGGGAATCGAGGAGTCAGAAGAGATCGCTAACAGGGTTCACGAAGTCGCGAAACCCAGAATCCTGAAATCCCGAAAGGATCTGGATCGTTAAATCACAGGAAGATCTGGACCGTTGAAATTGTCCAAAGGTGAAATTTCAGCATTTCGCATACCGAGATTCCGAAGGACCCAGGATCGTCGCAGCAAAACTGTCAAAGTACCGAAATGCGGAATCCCGAAAAAGATTTTGAATAAGCACTAGGATACTTCGGATTTCGACGATTTGAGGGACAGAGAACTCACAAAGGCATCACTATTCTTCGATTCGTGAAAAGCCAACAGCGCTTTAACCTTTAGGCGTGTGGTCACATTGTTCGGAGACAAAGGGCCAATCTAAGGCTGTTAAGCCCTCTTCGGTGTTTCGGCGATCGAAGGTTGGAGTGTCAAGAGATTGGAGGACTCGTATAATGAAGTCCCGAAAATAGAATCACGAAGCCAAAAAATTGTGAATTCGAAACTCGCGAAATCTCGAATCGTAGAGTTTCGAAGCCACTGCAAATTACACGCAGGAGACAGGTAAGTAAGATTTTTTTTCTTTTTTCCTATTTTGCTGAATTCTTTAAAAGATGGCGACGTCTAGAAATTTAGGACCAACTCAGGGTCTGATTCTTCTTGGAAAGAACTATGAGTTATGGTGTCTTCGGATGATATTGTTCTTGCAAGCTCAAGAGTTCTGGGATCCAGTGGATCATGGATATGTGGAACCAGATCCAGCAGACCTATCCGCCATGACTAATCAACAGAAAATTGCTCAAGCAACGCATAGAAGCAAAGAAAATAAAGCTAAATTTTGGATTCAAAATTCTGTGGATGACTCGATTTTCTCAAAAATCACAGGCGCTGGTACTTCAAAATAGGCCTAGGGAGACTCTAAGGATGACAAAGTCCGAAAATGTGGATCAGTTCATAACCAGAGTCATGGGCATCGTAAACCAGATCAGACTGACTAGTGAAACCATCACTGATCAACGAATTGTTGAGAAAATCCTCAGAAGTTTACCAAAGAAATTCGAAATGGTTGTAACAACAATCCTTGAATCCAAGGACCTGTCATGTTTTTCAACAGATGAACTAATTGGTTCTCTGGTGACACATGAGACCAGACTGCATCTCACAGATGAGTCAATCGCCAAGGCTTTCAAAACACAATTCTCCTTTAGTAGAGGGAGAGGCAGAGGGTGAGGCAGAGATCACCAAGGAAGAGGGAGCAGTCATAGAAATCCTCATTCCAGTGGAGGACACAAAGAACAACAATCGAATCAACACTTCCAAGCACACAAACAACAAAATCAAAATCAGAGTTTCCAGCCTCAAAGAGGCAGAGGGAGAAGATGAAATGAGAAATCAAGCATACAATGCTATTACTGCAAGAAGTATGGGCACTATGAATCTGAATGCAGGAAGAAGCAAGCAGATCAGCTCTTAGGCAGAGAACATGTGTCAAATCACATGGGAGAAAACTCATGAGGTATGTTTCTCTCATGCCACAAGACTGAAGAACAGCCGAAATATCTCTGGTTGCTGGATAGTAGATGCAACAATCACATGACAGGTAACAAAGATTTACTTTCATGCATTGATTCTTCAATTTCATCTGATATTACACTTGGAAATGATTACTTTGTCAAAGTTCAAGGAAAATGAACTATTCCTATTCTTACTAAACAAAATGTAAAGAAAGACATAAACAATGTCTATCATGTTCCAGATCTGAAACATAATTTGCTAAGTGTTGGACAACTCATTGAACATGGCTATAAGGTACTTTTGAGGGAGCATCTTGCAAGATATATGACCAAATCCCAAGCAGAAAATTGATTTCTGAAATCCACATGACTCAGAATAGGATGTTTCCCCTTACACTCAGAACTGCAAATCTGATTCAACCATATGCAAAGATTGCATCTACCCTAAATGGAACAATGGTTTGGCATACAAGATTTGGACATCTACCATTTCAGAGTCTAAGTCTTCTTCAGAAGAACTCCATGGTCAAAGGTCTTCCTATCTTTAAAGATCAAATTCCCCCATGTGAGCCTTGCATACTTGGAAAACATAAGAGAACCAGTTTTCCACAGTCTTCCAATCAAGCCAAACAACATCTTGAACTTGTTCACATTGACCTATGTGGACCAATGCAAACATAGTCCATAGGTGGAAGCTTTTATTTTCTAACGTTTATTGATGATTTTAGCAGAAAAATCTCGATCTATTTTCTCAGACACAAGTCTGAAACTTTTGAAAAATTCAAAGAATTTAAAACAAAAGCTGAAAAACAGAGTGGCAAATATATCAAAGCACTCAGGTCAGATGGAGGAGGAGAATGCAACTCTAGAGAATTTGCAAATTTCTGCAAATCACAAGGCATTATCATGCAAACAAGAACCAGGTATACTCCACAACAAAATGGAGTGGCTGAAAGGAAAAATCAGACAATAATGAATATGGCAAGAACACTTCTTAAAGAGAAAAGTTTGTCAAATAGGTTTTGGGCTGAAGCAGTAGAATGCTCAGTTTATCTTTTGAATAGATCTCCAACCACCAAACTAAAGCTAAAAGTCCCTCAAGAAGCATGGAGTGGGACAAAGCTCAATGTTGCGCATCTAAGGGCATTCGGATGCATAGCATACGTTCACATACCTTCTGAATTAAGGAAGAAACTTGATGACAAAAGTGAGAAATGTATTTTCACTGGATATAGTGAAACATCTAAAGCTTACAGGCTTTACAATCCAATCTCCAAGAAACTAATTCTTAGTAGAGATGTAAAATTTCTGGAAAATCAATTATGGAATGATTCAAAAAATCAACAAATGGACAGTCAAAATCCATTGCTGCCAAGTTCTGAAAACGCAGAAAATTCAGGACAACAAGTACCTCAAACTATTTTTCCAAGATTGTAAGTACAAAGACAACCTGAAAATTCTTAGGATAACTCAACTTTAAGAAGAGAATCATTCTCTGAACCACAAAATCAGAGAACTCGAATTGAGAGAAATCCATCAGCAATTGGATGACTTTGAACAACACAACTTTTTTGCTTTAATGTCATGTCAACCTACATCTTTTAAGGAAGCAGCTAAGGAGCCACATTGGGTTCAAACCATGAACCAAGAAATTGACTCCATTGAGAATAACAAGACATGGGATCTTGTTGATCTGCCAAGTCACAAGAAGAGTATTGGTGTCAAGTGGGTTTACAAAACTAAACTCAATGAAAAAGGGAAGATCGAAAAACACAAGGCAAGACTTGTTGCCAAAGGATTCTCACAACAACCTAGCACTGATTATGGTGAAACTTTTTCTCCAGTAACAAGACTAGACACTGTAAGGACTCTATTGGCCATAGCAGCCCAACACAAATGACAAGTATACTAGATGGATGTCAAGTCATCATTCCTCAATGGTTTCTTAGAAGAAGAAGTTTATGTCGATCAACCACTTGGATTTGAAGTCCAAGAGAAGCCAACCAAAGTATATCAGTTGAAGAAAGCCTTGTATGGATTAAAGCAAGCTCCAAGAGCTTGGTACAACAGAATTGACACTTACCTGATCCAAAGTGGTTTTAGCAGAAGTCAAAATGAGCCAACTCTTTACACCAAAATAGGTCAGCACAGTAAAATTTTGATTGTATGTTTATATGTTGATGATATGATCTATACAGGAAATCTTGAGTTAACAAATTTTAAACATGCCATGCAATCTGAGTTTGAGATGACAAATCTTGGCATAATGAAATATTTTTTAGGGATTGAGGTTGATCAATCAACCAAATGCATCTTTGTTTGTCAGAAAAAGTATGCAAGAGACATCATCAAAAGATTTCACATGGAAGAATGCAATCCAACAGAAACCCCTATACCCCTAGGCACAAAATTGAACAAGAAAGATGAAGGCTTTATAGTGGACCCTACTCTGTACCAAATCTTAGTAGGCAGTTTGTTGTATCTTATAGCAACTAGGCCTGACATTATGTATGCAGCCAGCCTTGTTTCCAGATTCATGGAATCCCCAAAAGATTCTCATTGGAAAATGGCGAAACGAATTTTGAGATATGTTGCAGGAACTCTCAATTTTGGCTTATGGTACACTAAATCTGATAGTAATCAACTTTATGATTACACAGACAGTGATTTTGCAGGCAGCCTAGATGACAGGAAAAACACATTTGGACATGTTTTTCAACTGGGCACGAACCTGATCTCATGGGCATCAAAGAAGCAGTCAATTGTTTCAATATCTTCTGCAAAGGCAGAGTATGTCGCTGCTACCTCAGCTTCCTTTCAAGCTGTGTGGCTGAGAAGAATATTGAAAGATATGTCACATACAGAAAATGATCCAACTCCTATTTTCTGTGACAATACTTTAGCAATTGCTCTATCCAAAAATCATGTGTTTCACAAGAAAAACAAACACATTGACACTCGTTTTCATTTCATACGTGAGCTAGTCAATAACGGTGATATTGTACTACAATTATGTGGTTCTCGAGATCAGCATGTTGATATCTTTACAAAGCCACTGGGAAAATCGGTTTTTGATTTTCAAAGACAACACTTAGTCATAATCAGTGCTGATGTTTGTAACTGTTGAGTTTAAGAGGGAGTGTTAAATATAATGTAACCTCAACAGGCTGACTGTACACTGCCAACTGTCTTGGCCAGCTGTAGTTTCTATTCTTGTTTTGCTTGAGCCTATTTAGCTCAGCTATTTCCCTTTGCATACTTACTTTTTCATGTACTCGTTTTGTACTCTTCTTCTTATATTCTAATATACTGTTTTCTATTTTATTCTTTCTCTCTGCATTTCTTGCTTCACAATTTATCAAAGCTAATATATCACAAGAGGGCAGTGACCCTGCATCTCGCATCACATATGTATATCTAGCATTAATACAGAACACAAAGCCCACGTTACTCAGCATTGACATGAATATAATTGTATGGAATTAAGGAATAGCGATCAATTTTGGATCAGTCTTAAACTCCAAATCGCTCCAACATACATACAAGAATTGTGCCAGCAATTAAATGTATCGCTTGTTCTTCATCTTTCAAGGAAAAAGTCAGCAACTCTTCACTGCTCTGAAGTAAAAAGTCAACAACTCTTCTGCTCCAAGGAAAAAGTCAACAACATACAGTCAACAACTCTTCTGCTCTCAAGCAAAGAGTCAACAACATACAGTCAACAACTCTTCACTGCTCTCAAGGAAAAAGTGTTTAATTGCCAACTCTTTATACCCTCAACATCTCATACAAGTCATGAAGTAATCTCTCCGGCCTTTTTGATGAGGAGAGAAACGCTTTCCTTATTGTATTATCACGAACCTGTCACCTTACCCATTTGAATCTCAACTAAGACAAGGAGTGGAAATATTGTTAATGAGAAAATCCACGACGTGAGAAAAAAATGAACCAAACGAATTGTCCAACCAATTAAATCACACAATGCCAACGCACTGGAAAGAGGAGAAACGAAATAGAAATAGATTAAAATTACTCTTGACAATTAAAGACCTCCACTCAGCAAAAGGCCCGATATCTATGTGAACGCGCAGCCAACAGGCTGCCATGGGCATGGACGGGCGGCCTCTTCCGCATATCATCGCGGCCGCGCCCGTCAATAATAACATGAAGAGTAGTGCTGTGTTTGTGCCGTTTCCGGACTCGGAGAAAGAGGGCGATGGAATCTTGCTGTCAGGGAAAAAGCGGTTCAGAACAATGTTCACGCACGAGCAGGAAGAGTCGGAGAAACAGGGGTAAGGAAGATTACCGAGGGAAGAAGCATTTCATAACAAAGTTTACGCACGAGGGTTTCTATACAAGGGTTTCTATACAACATGGTTGGTTTGAACGATTAATTTTGTACAAAAGCTCTCCATAAAGATATGCCTTCCATATAACTACAATGAAATACAATAAAATGGGAAAGTAATTTGGGAATGTCCTAGTTTTAATAAAATAATAAAATATTATTGTTCAGCTGGGTGATTAGGAATTTTTCAAAAAAATAATGTTAAATGTTTTTCTATGTATATAAAGCTCACAGAGATTTGAATTGAATATAAAAGGATAGCACCCCAAACAATTAGCCTCGCTATCTTTGGGTGATTTTTGTTTTTCGTGCAAGAGTGTTTCTTGCTTCAGTTCCACATTTTCTTCCAGCCTTAATGCCTTTCTAGTAATGTCTATTTGTTTAAAGAGCTTGTTAAATCAATCAAGCTAAAAGGAAGTAATGAAGGAAGTGGTTGGGAAATCCAACTTGATATCACAGATAAACAATTTTGTTATTAAAAAAGAAAAATAATATATTTTTTCATCAATAATAATAATAATAAATTACTGTTTTCACATATATTACTGTTTTTACATATGTTTACCAGTAAAATAGTTGGGGGATGAGGTCTCATACATTAGTGAAATAGTTTGGCAGTGATCTTAAAAATAGTTTTTAATTCATTTAATTTTAATTTTATTTACTTCTTACATTTATTGAAAATCTTCTTAATTAATAATTTTTCAATCATATGTGTGATTTTTGTGGATAAGATTTCATATGTGTTGAAAATATTAATTATAAGCAGTGTGCTTTAAGCTTACATCGACTATGCCACAATAAGTAGGGGCATTATTCAATTAGACATGACAAACAATGAGCGATATTAATGAGTTGATATTTTATCTCTCTTGAGCCTTGTTATGCAGATAGAGTCAGTCGAATTTATTATTGTCTTAAATGTTAAATTGGTTAGCTTCTACAGGAAGTCTTTGTCTTCATCTTTATATGAGTCTATAGGTAGTCGATAGAGACAGAGAGAACAAAGTTGATAGTTAGCAGGAATAACAACTATGTAAGGAGTTGAAGAAGTCTGAGAGCACAAACTTTGTTTTGTAAGTACTCTACACAATATTGTATTTTGTAACATTGTGCATCATTTGAGACAAGTAAATATTTGTGTGTTGATATTTCTAAGTTCATGTTCAAACATTTCAAAAATATCTTCTCTCTATTTCTGCACAATTTTAAGTTGAGTTCTTGAATCTGAATTGAATATATATATATATATATATATATGCGAGTTTATGTGTTGAGAGTAGCACATCATCAAGAAATTGTTTTATAAGTGTTATCATCAAAGTACACAGTCTTTTGTGCAGTCTTGGAACTGCGCAGTAAGTTTCGACTGCTCAACAACAAAGTTTTGTACCACACAGTATTTGTAACTGTGATGCGCTAAGTAAGTATTGCACACTATAGATCTGAGATGTAGTATCAGAGATGGTTTATTAGAGAAAGTTTTATCAGAGTAATTTTCTAGAGAAGTAGCTATGTTGTAAGGTGACTATTGAAATCTAAAATCATGGCTTCTATTTCAAATATGCAACCTCCCACTTTTACAGGTAAAAATTATGAGTTATAGTCCTTTACCATGAAGGAATTATTTCGAGTTCAATATATGTGGGAGATAGTTTAAAATGTCTATGTGGAACCAACAAATCATGCAGCATATAATTCCCTCACACAAGCTAAGAAGGATGCTACAAATTCTTAGAAGAGATTTTGAAACTATGTCAATGAATGACTCAGATTCAGTAGATTCATTTACACCCATGTTATTGGCCTAATAAGCCAGATTAAGTCTGATGGAGAAACCATTGATGATAGGAAGGTTGTGGAGAAGGTACTTAGGATTCTTCCTCCTAAATTTGATACTCCTCTTGTAGTGACTTTAGAAGAAAACACATATTTGAGTCATTTTAGTCTAGATGAGTTGCAAGCCTCCCTCATCAATCATGAACACAGATTAAATAGATCAAATATGTCTTTATAAAAAGCATTTTATACGTAGTCATCTATAACTCGTGGAAGAGGAAGGGGGAAATCTAACTCTAGAGGCATAGGAAGTAATTATGCTAGAGGAGGACGCAGTAGCAGTCCTGCAAATACTGGTGGAAGAGGTCAAAATCAAAATAACAGTCAACCAAGTGATCATATATTTGATAAATCAAAGGTTCAGTGTCATTATTGTAAAAAGTATGGACATTATGCATATGAATGCAGAAAGAGAAGGTATAATCAAAACAAGCAAGGTCAAGATCAGTCAAACAATGCAAATAGTCCCAAAAACCATATGTTTATGGCATGCACTAAAACAATGCTTATAATTTTCCGAGTTGAATACAATATTGCTCAAGAAAGTCCATGTGACATATGGTATCTAGATTTCGGTTGCAGTAATCACATGACAAGAAACTTAGAATTGTTTTCTAGTTTGGATAAGTCAGTCCAAACTAAAGTTACACTTGGAACCAACATCCAAGTCATAGTCTTAGGTAAAGGCAATATTAACACTTAAAACAAACAGGGGGAGAAAAAAGTTATGCCTGATGTATATTATGTTTCTGGCCTAAAACATAACTTGATGAGAAAAGGAAAGTTGTTACAGAAATGGTATAGAATCTACATGGAAGATAATCACTTTGTGATTTTGGATAGATATCCAAGCAATCAACTTATTACAATAATCTAGATGACAAGAAACAAAATGTTTCCATTGACATTGAAACCATCCATGAAGAGAAAAACAACACAAGTTATCTATGAAAAAAAATATGTGCACTCTCAAACTTCATTCAAAGCATAAAGTGAAGAAGTAGGTTTGGGTTGTTCTAAAGAAGAAAAGGCTAGTGTGCGTAGTTCCAAGAAAGAAAAAGATGGTAGTGCAAAGTTGCAGGCAATATTCTAATCTGAAGTGTAAGATGATCCATGGTTGATCTGCCCAAGAAGGATATCTACAAGAGAAGGTGACCACACAAGCCATAGGTCGACTTCTGACCAAAAATTCTCCCCAGGGGTGCAAATCTAAACATGGGTGCACCATTAGTTTGGGTGACCAAGCAAATGGGGATCCAAACCGGGGTGCCCCGAGAGTGGCCAAGAGGTTTTGGCGATCTGAGAGTGACCTCTAGGGATTAGTGGGAGAATCCCAATGCAACCATGGAAGAGGGTGCACTCAATTCATTCCCAAAAAGAAGAAACTAGCAAGGGCGCAAACCCTGGTTGGTGCACCCTCCCTTCTGCCTCAGAAAAATCGAAGGAAAATATTTTCTCCTTGAGAGAGTGGCTAGCTAATGAGATAAGATTGCTCACAGAGGTGGAAGCATGCAAAACAGAGTCACCAAGAGGCATCCATGAAGGAATTCGCACTGGTCATTCTTCTAAAAACCCTAAAAACAAAATTTTTGTGAATGTAAAATGCAAACTTAGAAAAGAAAACAACCAATACACATAGCTTCAAAAGAAAAGGTAAGAATGATTTATTTTAGTCCTGGTTCACCTTATATACCAAGGGAACCATTTATTTTACATATATTTAATTCATCATCAAAAGGTGAAGAAGTGTTGTGCCTACGTGATTGACTTGTGCGCCCCGGGTGGGCGTTCCCCTAGGTGGCCTCCTTGGCCCAATTCCTCCCTATTTAGATCTGGAAGCATCTTGACTTCCACGAGAAGATGAGGAAACTTTTTGTGCAATACATTAGTTGTGATCCACTTTACCTGAGCTGGAGTTTGGCCTTGGTGGGCTACTAGATATGAAGTGTAAGTCTGGTGTCTTGTAGAGCGACTTCGAGTGTCCAGTATAGTGTCTTTGGCCAATGGGAGTTGGAAATCGAGAATGTTGTCCACTAGATGAGTGATGGTGACTAGTTCTTCCAAGAGGGAAGTCTCAAACAACTTTAAGTGATTTACATTAATGACATTGTGGATTCCTATTTGTGGTGGCAGATCCAACCTATATGCATTTTTTCCAATCTTGTCGAGTATTGTATACAGACCATATATGATTGGAAAAATATTGTGATGGTGGCCTTTGAAGTTCTTCTTATCCAAGTGTGACCAGACTTGATCCCATGGTTGAAAGGAAATGAAGGTTCTTTGTTTGTCATGGCACTGCTTGGCATGATTTTGGGCTAGTTTGAGTGCTGATGTGACGACACTGTGGTGTTGTGCAATTTGTTGGAGAAATCATTGAGCTGACAATTGTTCTTTCTGTTGATGGAAGGTACCTTGACGAGACCAAGTGAGTGGGAGCTCGGTTGGAGATGTTGGTTGGAATTCCAAGAAGACTTCAAAAGGTGAAAATCCTGTAGAATAATTTTTTTCCTTGTTCTAGCTATGTTGGAGAATGTGCAAGTAATTGTCCCATTGTTTGTTGCGCCCAAAGTGAGTTCAGAGAGCATGCACCAAGACTCTATTGAAAACCTATGTTTCTCCATCCATTTGAGGATGGAATGCAGTAGAAAACTTGAGGTGGCACCCCAATAGTGCCCATATGGTCTTCCAAAATTTACTGAGGAAGCGAAAATCTCTGTCTGAGATGATACTGCTTGGGAGGAAAAAATGGGGCCAAACATGGTGGAAGTAGAGTTTTGTTGTTTGCATTGCTATAGTAGTCTTTGTGCATGGGATAAAAGGTGTCATTTTGATGAAGTGACATACCACTACCCAGATTGCATCATGTTTCTTTTGGGTTGTTGGAAGTCCACTAAGGAAGTCCATTGAGATTGACTTCCAAGGACGAGAAGGAAGCGGTACTGGTTGATACAACCAATGATTTTGGTTGGATGGCTTGGATTGTGAGCATAAGGCACAATCTCTTATAAAATTTTCAACTCGAGGCTGCATGGAAGGCCAATTAAAATGGCATTGTAGATGTTGGGTGGTCTTTGTGGTCTTGAAGTGGCCCCCATAGGCTGAAGCATGCGCCTCCCTGATGAGAAAGAGGTGGTCTTCTGAGTGTGGAACACATAGAAAATTCAACTTATATAGCCACCCATCCTTAATAATGTAGTCTAGGAAGGGGGTTTGATTGATCATTGTGGGCCTTTGCAAATCTTCCCAAATATCTCAAAAGTCAATGTCAATATCATATTGATCTTTCCATGTGTCAGAAGTAGGACAACGTACTTCTAGAATGGAAAGGAGGTTGACTCAGCAAATCAGACATTTTATTAGAAGTTCCTTTCTTATATCTGATGACTAAGTGAAATTTTTGAATGTAGGAGGCCCATTTAAGGTGCCTTTGTTACTGAATATTGGATTGAGAATTGATTAAAATCAAAGGGTGGTGGTCAGTATGCAGAATGGTTTCTTTACCCAACAAATAATGCCTCCATTGTTTGAGTGCTTGCAGCAGACTATAAAATTCCTTGTCATAGGTACTATAATTTTTCTTTGCCTCAGATAGGTTTTTAGAGTGGTAAGCAATGGGGTGTCCTCCCTGTTTAAGTACAACACCAATAGCATATTTTGAGGCATTAGACTCAATCTCAAAGGGTTGGGAGAGGTATGGAAGATGTAAAACAGGGGATGAGCAGAGTGCATCTTTGAGCTAAGAAAAGTGAGAATTTTCTTCTTTGGTCCAGATGAATATAGAAGAAGTACTTGAGATATAATGCAAATGTCGAGCAAGATTTGAAAAAGAGGGAATGAACTTACGATAGAAATTGATGCCACCCAAAAATATTTTCAACTCCTTAGCTGAAGAAGGTAGGGGTTGTTTTTTCAATGCTTTGATGCAGGCTGGATCTAGTTGAATACCTTATGAGTTGACAACAAATCCGAGATTTGGAACTGAAGTCTAACCAAAATATGACTTCTTCTCTTTGACTTGCAAATTGTGTTCTTGGAGAATTTGGAGAACTTGTCGAACATGTTTCATGTGAGTGTCCCATTTCCAACTAAAGATGAGAATCTCATCTAGGTAGATGACAACAAATCGACTCAAATG
Source organism: Picea glauca (assembly GCA_000966675.3). Taxonomy (NCBI): domain Eukaryota; kingdom Viridiplantae; phylum Streptophyta; class Pinopsida; order Pinales; family Pinaceae; genus Picea; species Picea glauca. The sequence goes on from JZKD02S2253849.1 coordinate 29,941, forward strand.
TGCTCTGAAGAGGTCATTGATGAGTCTCATGAAAGTGGTTGGGGCGTTGGTGAGACCGAAAGGCAAGACTTTCCACTCAAAGAGACCAAATTTGGTCTTGAGCGTTGTTTTCCAAACATCATCTGGGTTCATTCGAAATTGATGGTAGCCGACTGTCAAATCCAATTTAGTAAACCACTTAGCTCCTTGGAGGGTGTCGAGAAGTTCCTCAATCTGAGGAAGGGGGTAACGGTTTTTTATTGTGCCTTTGTTCAAGGCTCGGTAATCAGTGACAAGGCACATTTATGAGGTATCTTGTTTACAGATGACAAAGGGGGTAGAAGCACAGGGAGAAGATCAAGGTTAGATGTGTCCAGAGTTGATGAGGCCGGTCAGTTGTCTTTCCATTTCCTATGTTTTTGTTGGGGCCAATCGGTACGTAGGGGCGTTAGGTAAGGCCGATTCAGGGATGAGATGAATGCAATGGTCAATGTGGCGGGAGGGGGGAAGTCCCTCCAGAGGTTGAAATACCTCTGCGAACTCATGAAGGAGGGGAGTCATAGTTTCAGGAACAAGGTGCGTGGTGTTGTTTGGTATTATTGGGCACACCAAACAAAGAGATACACATTGGTTGAAGTGTACATGTGGGATTTTTTCTTTGGTAGAAGGGGGTGTGGGTTTTGCTGCAGTTAAGTTATAAGTGTGGCCTTCTTTGGTAATTTTTTAATGGAGGTATTTGGCTAGACAAATAGCATTTCTTTGGGTTTGGTATGGGATACCTAGGACAAAATCTGCATAATCCAAGGGGGAGACATCACAGAGGAAAGTATCTTTGAATTGGCCTATGGCGAAAGTGACCAGACAACGCTTGGAAACTAGGAGGCAAGGGCCATCCTTATGAACCCATCTGATTTGATAGGGTTGTGGATGTGGAGTAGTGAAAATATTAAGGTGATTGACAAGGGATTGAGACACCAAATTTTTCTGTCTTCCATTGTCCATAATCAGTAAAGCCAAGGCATTTTTGATTTGGAAGTTATGGGTGAAGAGGGGTTGGGTGGATGAGTTTGAATCTTCCTGGGTCATTAGAATCAATGAGGGATCTACTTCTATGGGATTGTCCATAGGAATTTCTTCGATATCTTCTACTTGGGAAGGCGCAATGAACTCAGTGAGTAGAGTTTTGTTGGTTTTTAGATTTTGGAGGATTCGACAATCTGATGATTTGTGTGAAGTAGTTTTGTGGAATGAGCACCAGGGTGTCCTTGTATTTGTAT
>JZKD02S2253871.1:0-12138 GCA_000966675.3 Picea glauca
TCCCAAAAATTATCCAAAATGCCTCTCCAACAATACCTCACCATCTGATGCAACAATAGTAGTTCCTTCATTATTGTTGATGTTGGCTACCTTTTGCTCCATTTTCTCCATTTTTAATATCCTACAATATTTCATGACATGGCCAGGTTTTCCACAATGATAGCAAGTTATTATTCCATGCTTATACTTTGACCATCCTCTAAAGATGGATCACCTTGATTTATTTCTAAATGGTTTCCTTCCACGTCACCAAAGGTTAATGCCTTCATATTTGACATTTCCTCTCCCATAGATTTCCTGCGCATCTCTTCATTTAATAAACTATTAGAAACCTATTCAAAACTCAATTTACCTTTTGGTGTCACATTACTTATGGTGGTGACCAATTTCTTACAACTATCAAGCATTAATCTTAAGAGTAGGAGGGCTTGGATCTCATCATCAAATACAATCTTCAACAAAGTGAGTTGGTTCAACATTGTATGCAACTCATTTAAATGTTCAACTAATAGGATCCATTCCTTCATTTTGGAGGTTAAACAACCTCTTCATCAAAAATAGTTTTTTGATTGTTATTTCTCATTCATATAAATCATGAATATTTTTTCATAATGGCTCAATTGTCTTTTCTTGTGAAACATGGAAGTATACTATGTCTACCAAATACTACCAGACAATGGAAATTGTATTTCGGTCTAACTTCTCCTAATATTCATTGGTCATTGATGAGGGTTTATTTGATTTTCCCTCAATTGGAAATTGTAGATCTTTTAGGATCAATATTTCTTCCATTTTTTACTTCCATATGGTGAATTTTATCCATGTAATCTTTTCAATGTTTATCATTGAATCCATTGCAACCACATGTAAATGAACCTTGCACACACCGAATCTCCAACAAAAAATTCACTCTGATACCAGTTGTTAGAAATTAAACAACAGACATCAATAAACTTAAACATATCTCATGATAAAAACACTAAACATAATAAAAATGGAACAAATAAAAAAGAACAAAACATCATTAATTTTACATGGAAAACCCAACAATGTATTGGGAAAAAATACGGGGAAAGGATCAACATATTTATTTATTAGAAAAATACATACATAGGATCAACATATTTTATTTATTAGCAAAATATATACATCAATATTCAACTTGAGTCTTGTTCTCTTCTTTGTACATGGGCAAGAGTACATATATATAGGCTCTCATAGAAGAAGATAGACAAATACCATGGGAACAATACCATGGGCTACCAGAAAACCATGGGCCCAAAACCACCACTATAGACTAAAGTCATTTGAATCATTTTGATTCAAGATTAACATAACAATCCAGAAGTATTAAGAAGTCATAAAAAGTATTATATTTTATTTTATTTGGTCTCACATACAATAGAACTAGGAACCATAATTAGCTCTTTAATCATAGACTCTTCTTGATTTTATATATGGTTATGTGTATTTATTTAGTATTTTTCATATTATGTTAGGTGAATTTTGTTTATTCAGCCATACTGAAGCAGGACTGTAGCATTCTATTAATCATTGGCCATTAATTAGTTAGCCTTTGACTAAAAATATTTCCCTACTATACAATCTTGTACATAGGCCAAACGAAATAATTATTTTTTTATAATATTTAAATTTCTTTTATAAAACATGTTATTGGATAACACTTGAAAGTATTACTACCGAGCTCTGACACAATGCAATTAGATAACCTAAGTTTTAATTTAGGCTAACAAGTTTGAATGCATTTTTTTTGGACTTCAAGCCTGCAAACAAAATTTATGGACATAGAAAAAAAATGAAGATAAACAATCACACAACATAGAAGAATAGAAACACATCTCAGTGCAACCAAGAATGAACGGGGAGAAATGGTATTCTTTATTTCTCTGTGGAGAAATGAATACAAGTTTCAAGAAGCTCCTCACAGGATTCTACATTTAACCATGAGAGATCTCAAGTGTTTCCAAGCATCCAGAAATCTAAATGCTTGAGAAACATCCAAACAAATGTAATGGAAAAGGTATGTGTTCTCACAACCTAACAATATCTACCTTGACAACAATTTCCTGATACCTTTCCCAAAATTTAAAAATTCACCTTCATGCAATCTATGAGAATCCAAACACCATTGTAGCTTCTCTAACAGTACGGGTTGTGTGAACATGTCTACATAGTTTTCTCCAATATGGACCACTCCACCTCCACTTAATCAACATAACCACAAACTAAATCGTTGCAACCACTGTAGGTGATATTCATGTTTCTCAAATAATGAAGCACACATTTCCATTCTCTTTACTTGGTTTTTACATGTGTCCACTGAAAACACCAACTGCATGTGAAATATTTGAGCATTCCCATCACAAACATCAACCTTCCTATTGTATTTTACATGAGACATATAATCCTTTTCTTCCTTACTACCGGGACTGAAACTTGAAGAAATTTTACAATGGAAAGATAAAGGGATATTTATCAGTTTCACAAAGTTCATAATGAACCTCATCAGTGACAACCACATATTACCATTTTTTCTCGTCTCTATGTACTTCTATGTCCAAGATTTGTTTTGGTGCTCCTAGATCTGTCATCTAAAACATCCCAGTCAATTGAGCCTTTAATCTGCTAATATCAACCATGCTTTGCTTGCAACAAACATATCATTAATATAAAATCAAGATAACGAATATGAAATAAACACAATGATCATACTCACTTCTTATAACTTGGCTCACCATGAATGAATCAAACATATTGTACTACTCTTTGGTTACCTTTGACCATACATTGATTCCCTGAGTTTGCAAACAAATTTCCTTTTATGATCCTAAATAGCTTCTCATATCTCTACTATTAATGATTTGTGGATAGTAGGATTTCATAAATTTCATCCCTTAGCTCCATCACCATGACCAACAAAGATATACTTCCTTGACCAATTGTTTCCAAGCCATCCAAGTGAGTCTTCACCTCTCACCTCCACACTAATTTCAATGGAGTATCCTAATCCATTTAAAGGATTCGTTACATACAATCCATGGGCTCTAAAACCACGGGATACCAAAACCATGTGCCCAAAACCATGACTCTTGAACTAACTTCCCCCATGACCAAAACTAACCAAACTTCCCTCAAAGACAAGGTATCTAGGAATACCACATGCATCCCCCTATCACCTAGGTCACCTATAATTTATCAGTGACATTTCAGGAATGGGGTACGCATGCCGAACCAGATATTAAAGTCATATTCCCATTTACATATAATAATTCCACCTTGAACTTTGCATTCAAGAATTTTACCATTTTTTTGAATCTAAGTAATCCCATCAACACTTCGCTTCCATGCTTTCAGCGAGGGTTAACCATTGAGCCCACTAATTTTTTTGGTCAGATGCAAAACACCACAAATATGTTTCCAAACACTTGTTGACAACTTCGGTTTGTCCATTAGTCTGGGGGCGATAAGTAGTGCATATATTTAATTGTGTACCCTAGAGCTTGAATAGTTCTTGCCAAAAATTGCTAGTGAACGTGGGATCTCTGTCAGATACAATAGAATGAGGCATGCCATGAAGCTTGAAAATATGATCCATGAAAATTTGAGCCACTGTGGATGTTGTGAATGAATGTTGAAGAGCACAAAAATGAGCATATTTGGAAATACGATCAACTACCACCATGATGACTGACTTATTTCTTGATTTAGGTAAGCCCACAATGAAATCCAGAGAAATTTCTCTTCAAATAGTTGGTGGGATCAAAAGGGGTTGTAGTGTGCCCAGAGCTTTGAAATTTTTTCCCTTGTTTCACTAACAGTCATCACATTCAGCTACAAATGTGCGGACATCATGTTTCATACCATCCAAGAAAAAAAAACATTTAACTCGTTCATAGGTTTTGGTAAACCCAAAATTCCCCTCTATGGGTGAAGCATGAAGCTCATAAAGCATCATGGATTTAATTTGTGACTGAGAGCTTAAATACATAATGCCTTTGTAGTGGAGCTCTTGATTGTGCCAAGAGTATGCTGGAGAAACTAGAGAATTGTCTTGCAATTATTGGATTAGTCGAGAAGTTTTGGGGTCTTGCAGCCATTCCTGGTGAACAACTTGGAGAGAATCTGGTACAATGAAGGAGAGGGAAAGAAGGGATCCTTCTTATTCATTCTTTTGGGACTGAGCGTTAGCCACTAGATTTTATTTTCCCTTCTTATAAATTATCTCATAATCATAGTCAAATATCTTGGTCACCCAATGTTTTTGCTCTTGGGATGAAATCCTTTGTTCTAGGAAATAATTGAGGCTCTGATGGTCTATTTTAATTTGGAAGTGTTTCCCCAATAGATAAGGATTCGAGAGATCCACATCATGTATAATAGCCAAAATTTTCTTTTCATAGATTTATTGGCCAATATTTCACTCCGAGAGTTGTTTTCTAGTCAAAGACAAAGGCATACCTCTTGCTTGAGTACTGCTCCAATTCCTTTCCTGGAGGCATCACATTCCAGGAAATTGTTTTTTGTGAAGTGAGGAAAGGATAGGAAAAGATTTGTGCACATGTCTTCTTTCAATTCTTGGAATGATTGATCAACTGCTAGATTCCAGGTGAAAGCATTCTTTTTAAGGAGAGAAGTAAGAGGTGCTACAGTTTTTCCATAATTCTTAACAAAGTTGCTATAATATCATGTTAAACCAAGAAAACCACGTAGGATCTTAAGATTTTTGGGGTGTTTCCAATCCTGCATAGATTCAATTTTCTTAGGATCCACCCTTACACAATCCTTTCCAATAATATGACCCAAGTACTCCACTTCCGAAGCTCCAAAAGAACATTTAGATTTCTTGAGAAAAAATTGGTGTTGAGAGAGTAGACCGAGAACTTGATCCACATGGATAAGATGTTATGTGAAGGTTTTACTATAGATGATAATATCATCAAAGAAAACTAGGAAAAAATGACGGAGAAAAGGATGGAAATAATGGTTCATGAGACTTTGAAAAGTGGACGGAGAATTACACAGGCCAAAGGGCATGACCAAGAACTCATAGTGACCCTCATGAGTTTGAAACGTAGTCTTAGGAATTTCTTTCTCTTGCATATGTATCTGGTGTTAGCTAGAACAAAGATCAAGTTTAGTAAAGTAATGAGAACCACCTAATTCATCCAAGAGATCATCAATGATAGGAATGGGAAATTTGTCTTTGATGGTGAGTTTATTGAGGGCGTGAAACTCTGGACACATGCGCCAAGTGCCTTCTTTCTTAAGTATCATGACCATAATATAAGAATAGGGGTTGGTACTAGGGTGGATAACACTTGTGGCTAGCAAATCTTGAACAATTTTCTCAGTTTCATTATTTTGGGAAAAGGGATGACAATAAGGGTGAACATTGGGAGGAAGATTGTTGGGGATGAGAGGAATGGAATGATCATGAACACCATGAGAAGGAGGAAGTCCATGGGGGGTGGAAAAAACAACTTGGTGTTTGAAGATGATACATTGGAGGTGAGGATGCACCGAAGGTGTCTCAATTGATTGAATAGAATGGAGTTGGGAATAATGACAGAATGACCTTTTTTTAGGATATTTTCCATTCCATGTGAATTGATTATCCCAAGTGAACCTGCAGTGATTCCTTGGAACTTATATTGTTGTCCCTCCTGTTGGAATTACATGGTTAATTCCTTAAAATCCATGAGGATGGCACCAAGAGTGTGTAACCATTCCACACCAAGAATAATATCACAACCACCCATGTCAATAGAAAACATATGATATTTCAAGTTGTACTGCCCAATTTGGAGACACACATTTTCACAACACCCCCCACATTTCATGGAACCTCAAATTGGCAATCATGATTTGAAATTTGTTGATTGCATGGATATAGAAATAGGTTTCTTGGGAAATATGACAATGAATAAAATTGCAAGTGTTGTCACTGTCAATTAATATGTTGACCTTTCGATTCTTAATGTAGCCAATGAGATTGAGGGTTTGGGGAGTAGAGAAGCCAGTGAGAGCATTCAATGAAATGACCAGTTCTACTTCAGGTGGGTCAACAGGTAGAGTAATATCAGTTGGATTGGGTAATTATGGCACAGGGGGGGTCTCGATCTCTTCTTCAAAAGCATCCTCAAAAATGGCCATAAACAACTTTTGTTCCTTACACTTGTGCCCCATAAAACATTTGTCATCACAGTTATAACAAAGGCCCTTGAGTTGGCATTCCACCATTTCATCCCGAGTTAATTTTTGGATCTTAAGGGGAGTGGGAGGAGGGGTAGGGTTGGTAGGTCGAGTGCGAGGAATAAAGGAAAGCTTACGGGTCTGAGCAGAGATAATCTGTTGAGCTTCCTTAGCATGTTGAGTATCTTCCAACCAATATTGAGGGTAAGCCATGAGGACCTCGACTCGAATTTCATCTTTGAGGCCACTGATAAAACATTTCTGGAAGAAGGCATCAGACATGCCCTTCGTTATGAAATCCAAGTGTTCAAAGGAAGATATGAATTCTTCCACTTTGTCAGATTGCTTCAACGTAGTCAAACGACCGAGATAGTGGGTGTCAGTGTCAAAGTGCTCATATAGCTATGCCACAAACTATGACCAAGAAACATACCCCTGGTGTGTTTTCTACAACATTGCCACCATTTCCATCATTCTGGATCCAAATAGAGGACACCATAACGAAGTTTGGCCAGATCATCAATAATTCCATGAAAGAAGAAATAATGTTCCATTTGAGTGACCCAACCTGTGGGATTTGATCCATCAAATTTGTTCACCTCAACTCAAGGGAGATGGGGGTCACAAGGGAGGGAGTTGGAATGAAATGTCATATTATGGAAAGAGTTCTCACCTTGAGAGTGGGAATGTTTTTCATGGGAGGGAGATCCATTGGATTGTTTCAACCACTGGGTGAGGGAGGCCAATTCACCCTTAACATCAACCAAGTCTCATGTAACTTTGACCTCAATGGTTTCCAAGAAGGTATTTGTGGAAGAAAGTTCAGAGGTCAGTATTTGGATGTCTTATTTGTTCTCTTTGGATTCATCTTGTAGGTGAAGGAATTATTGGTTGCGAGTGTTGGTCATGGGTGAATGAAGGGTATGTAGGAGGGGAAGTGGGTCCATGATTAAAAAAAATTGAAAATGATATATATGAGTGTGTTCAGTGTGAAAAGAGGAATTTGATGAGATAGGTTTCAAATAAGGGTGTCAGGAAGGGGTCGAGTCCATGAGAAAAAAAAAATTGAAAATGATAAGTACCAATGCGATCAGGGCGAAGAGAAGAATCTAATGGGATAGGTCTCAAATAATGGGGCGGACAGGACCCAAACTTTTTTTTTTTTACTCCTGTGGAGTTATACTCTGATTTGAATAATACTACAATGGAAGAGTGCCAAAATTCTTAATAGGAAAAAATAAATGTCAAAAGGCCCCAATGTTGAACAGGGGAAATCTTGTTCGTTCCCTTTCTATTTTGTTTGTGTCCCAGGGTTAGGTTTTTTCAGGGTTTCTACTAACAAGGGTTTTGCATGTGCTATAGCTTTCTGATATATGTACAGGGTTGAATAGTAGTACTCAACCCAATATCTCAGGGCACCAACTAAGGAGGCTAGAATGTACCCTTATCCATACTATCCAATTACCCAGGTACTAGAGAGTATATTCCCTAGTGTTGTTCTCGGTGGCACTATAGCATTCAAGCCGCCGATTGGTTTATCTATCGAGGGATTTATGATATCTAGGCCAATCCATATATAGGTTTTTTCTGATGTGATACCACTTGAAGAGGTACCAACATGGGTTACAAGGGTGGCCAACAATGTGTGGTTAAGTACCACTTGTATTTCCTGTGTGTGTGCTTCCCCAACCACATATTTATGTGTTGAATGACAAATCTTTGTAGCTTAAAGACGTTGGAATATGTCTCTACCCCGAAAAAATGTCTACCCACTATTCCTGCCAAGGAAATTTCTCTAATACCACTTATTAGGTACTAGATCTATTATAATAGCATAAGTAGAAATATAGCAGTGAATAACAATGGATCAACAACAGAAAATAGCAATACTCCAGAGAGTAACAATGGAACAACAAAATAGATGGATCCACAACACCAGAATAATACCTTTATTGATAGGAAACAATGTTCACTTTCCTCTTCGAGAGGGAAACCTCTAGTAGAGAAGAGATCTATTACAATAATTCTCCAGACAATCTCCTCTCATACCTTCTACTCTTATTTATACTAATTATATCTTCTAAAGAACATTCTAGAGGAAGATCTTTCTAGAAGAGGAATCTTCTATTAAGTCTTCTTACATTGACTTGTTCATATTTAGTAAATAGGCCTTATTAACTAGTATTAGCCTTTATTACATGGAAAATATATTATTCAATATTTTATATATCTATACCAAATCTGCAAATATAATTCAATAATTGCAACAAGAATACATAAAACCATTCACCACAATATTGAACACAAGAAATAGAGAAAACCCTTTAGGTAGGGTAACACCATATATCAATCCTTACAAAAGGATAAAACTCCTGAAGAAATACTTTCTTGTACATCAAAAATATTCTTCACCATGCCAATTACATTTCTCACATATCCTTTTATAGTATTTTATGTCTCCTAGGAACATTCTAGAGAAGGAATCTTCTAGAAAACTCATTTATTATTTCTAAATACCCATTTATTATGTGTAGCTACCATAGTGGGCCTTATTTAATACTATGGTGGACCTAGTCCACTTTACATTGAATGGCCTCCACTAATAATACATAAACTCATTCTCATTGGGTACCTCCCATATTACCTCCCTAGGTATAGTACATTCCACCCCCCTTAAGAATGTTTCATCCCCAAAACATGAGAAGATACCATACGATATGACCAACTAATAATTGTATCCAATTGGTACCAATTATGACCATCCATCCATCCTAATGGAAGCTAAACATGATGTCCAACTATTCCATTGCCACCTTGAGCTTGCTCTGCATCATGTCGATGTTTCCATGAGATTGGTTCTCTAGCTTAATGTCTTCCTATAGTGTTGGTAGTCTTCCATTCACCTATTAATTATTTTCTCACCTAGTTCCCTGTTGGTGCATGAGTGTGTTGATTCTCACGCTTTTGTCCGGGTGAATTTTGTGTCTCGATATGATGCGGATAGCGATATACAACAATTGTAGGAATTGGTTCTTTTTTCTTCAAATCTGCAACCCCTTGTGCCTTGGAGTCAATGATCTTCTTATCTTCTTTATTGTTTTTTTCATGTGGCTTTGCTTCATATCCTTTTGTAGATTCAACCTCCAATTTAGCTTCCGACTCTATAGTAACTTATTTTCTTTCCCCCATAGGCCATTCTTTCTTACTAAGAGACACATCCTGCATTGTAATTTTCTTTTTATTGTACCAAATCTTTAGAAACTTCTTTTGCACATTAATATTAATTGTACCAACTGAGTCCATCCAAGGATATCCCAAAACAATATCCACATTTGTCATATATATAGCATAAAAATCAGAGTGCAACGCATATTTATCCATATTGAGCTTCAAATCTTTAAAAATTTAAATATTTTTACCCTCAACCTTTGTGCTTTGGATATTCTTTGCAGGAACTTGCAATCTATTAACCAACTGAACATTGATAAAAATTTGTTGGCAACTAAGGTTAATAGAAACAATTACATGTTCTTTATGAATACAACCATGAACCTATAATAAAGATTTTCCACATGAACATAAACCCTTGTTTCCCCCTTTATCAGCATGAGACCATTTATCTAAAATATTTTTTTCTAATGTTTCATCAGAAAGTGCCATCATCTTGGCAAGGTCCAATGATTGCCACCATATCCTAGCATCATTGATGAAACCAAAGGATAACATAAAATTCCATTTTTTCCAAACTGAATTCTCATATTTTATAAATTATCCAATACGAGGGCCATCATATTTCCCTGTTAAATTCATCTTTATATGAAAACCCCAACAATAGAACTAGGATTTGTAAAAATTAATCGCGAGGTTTTTTCTTGAAAAACCCTGAAAATTTGTCGAGTTTAAAATGCTCATAACTTTACTTCCTGGACTCCGTTTCGGATGATGTTTTTTTTTAAATTTGGTATTTGTCCAAGTGGAATCAAAATGTCCAATTACTTTCTACAAATTATGAGAAGAAATTCTCATATATGAGCATGAAGTGTGTCGCCCCCATTTTTGTTAAAAAACTTCTACAAAAAATAACCAAATATTCTTCCTTTCTTTTCCCAAGGAAAGAACTCTAATACCAAATGTTATATATCTATACCATATCTGAAAATATACTTATGAAATAAATAAATAATAATAAACCAAACCATTCACTAAAACACAAGAAATAGAGAAAACCATTGAGGTAGGGTAACACCATATATTAATCCTTACAAAAGGATAAAAATCCTCAAGAAATACTTGTTTTCACATCAAAAATATCCTTTACCATGCCAATTACATTTCTTACATATCATTTTATAGTATTTTCTATCTCCTAGGAACATTTTAGAGAAGGAATCTTCTATAAAGCCCATTTACTATTTCTAACTACCCATTTATTATGTGTAACTACCATAGTGGGCCTTATTTAATACTATAATGGACCTATTCCACCTTACATTGAATGGCATCCACTAATAATACATAAACCCATTCCCATTGGGCACCTCCCATATTACCTCCCTAGGTATAGTAAATACTTGCTACCATCACTGCCAGATCTAACTCTTCCTCCTCCGGCAACTCATCATAACAGTCGATGATCATCTCATTGAAGCATTTTGTCAAACACTTTGTGTGCATCCTCCAAACTACAAAACTTGGTATACATGAAAAATATACCCAAGATTAAACCTTTCTCTAACCACTACCATGGCTTCCAACTCGGCCACCCTACTGACCTTTCTCCTCGGCATCCAACATACTTTCAAACTCATATGGTTTTTCCTCCTCATGGACAGAGTATCAAACCCTCAATTCCCTTGCAGTGGACTCTCCTTCTCTGTGCGTGAAATATAATATTCCCTTAGCTCTCACATACCTTCACCTGGCCTCATATCTTATACCACTTGTTTGACTTCAAGCTTTCCAACATAATTCATGAACATAGACAAAAATAGAGAAATATAAAACATCACACACATCAGAGACGAATAGATGGGGTAAATGGTAATCTTTATTCCTTAGACAAGTAATTGGAAATGGATACAAGTCTCAATAATTTCTTCATGGGATTCTACATTTTACTAGGAGAGATATCAAGCATTTACAGGCATCCAAAAATCGAAACGCTTGAGAAAACCCCAAACAACTGTAATAGCAATGGTATGTGTTGTCACAACCTGAAATATTTTGCATTCATTATTAGATAACCTAATTTGTAAGTTTGATACATTTTTTTAGATGAGTGTGTGGCTACCCAGTTGCTATCACTATAAAAATTTCCCTATACATGAAATTTATAAAACTTAGACTAAAGAAACTATATACCAATATGTAAAACAATCTAGGTCCTTACTTCTCATACGAGGAAGAGGAAAAGGAAGTTGAGATGAATAAGAGATAAATGAACTCTATTGGATTATCCAATTTCATTATATATCTCAAAGGATTGAAGTAGCACAAATTTATATTGTAGTTTTCATTTGTCCAAATTTGGGTGAGATTTACTAAACACAGTGGCATTAGTTTTCTAGGAAATTAATAATGGATTCTAAATTTCTTGACGCATTTCTAATGAAAGGGTTTTCCTGCACATGTCATTTTTTATCATATTCAATTTATTGCATGAAATTTCCCATGGATAGGAACAAAGTTGCTTCTATTACCTTTTATCGTGAAAATATTACTTTCCCTATCATTATCTATAAAAGTTAAAGAGATCAAACTATAACAAGTTTCTATTCTTATCATTTTTTTTTATGTGTATATCACTATTATCCTTTTTATTCTATATGCATTTTATCACCATTATATTTTTTATACTACTATGCCTTACCCTTTAGTGATTTTTCTCTCTATATATATCTATACATATGAAGGGAAAGGCTCAAT
>JZKD02S2253893.1:0-11739 GCA_000966675.3 Picea glauca
TCAATCAGATCAATGGTGCCCAAATCCAAATATTCAGAGATCGAAGAGAATTCGTTCCTCCCACCTCTCGTCGACCTGGATCAGATACCTTTGGTCGATAAAGACTACTTAATTGCAGATCCGAAGTGAGAATTCGACTTCTTCGAATGCACTTTTGGCTCAGAGATACCTTTCTGGACCAGAGCGACGAGATTGGACTCTGGGAGTCCAATCTCCCACTATACCTTTTCCCTCAGATATATCATTTCCCCGAATTCTCTCTAAAATGCCAAGCACACTATATCCCTAGCCAAAGAGCCATTGTTTCATCATCTGGTAAAAATATTTTCACCATTACCCCAGAAACGATAGACCAGATAATGCAAATACCCAGAGACGACTCCCTTTCTCCTCTTTCCATCGAAATTCTAACCGAGATGTACCAGAAGTTGTCTTTCCCATAGAGAGCTAAAATATTTGAGCGTTTCCTCCCTAAAAGTGCCCAGTTACCCAAAAATAATCCCCCTACCATTCCTCCATATTCTCAGTGAAAGGTAATCAAATTATTTCTTCCATGTGTTGTCTACTAGGATACTATTCAAACGAGTGGGTAGACGAACCCATCCTGGGTTTTCTATCCATATTTTCCACCGAAGGGAAGGATACTACATAGTTCAATTTCAACCAGTTTATGGCTGACAACATTTGTGAGAAGCTCTTCAAGTTTTCTACAGAGGGCATGTTCAGGTATTCCTCAATATTGGCATACATGTTCATATTTTTCCAAGCAAATAAGTTATTTTTCTCCATGTAGAAGCTAGACCAAGATGGTAACCCACAACCTATCACATATTGGACATCATTAATGAGAAAGAACTCATATGAGTTCAATTTTAAGCAGTTCATTGATCTGTTTTACCATCCAGTGGTAAGCATGCTTAGTGGATGAACAAAACCCAAGATAAATGAAGAAATTCAAATGATTCTACACCTGTCAGACCTTGCTAAAATAGGTGATTGGTACTTGTACCAAGATCACACAGATATCAGAGTTTACATATGTGAATTAGTCCCTTAAAAGATGCCTAAATACTTTCCTGTCAGAATATTCGCTCTATAATATATCATACATATGATTAATTCAAACAACATTCATTTTTTGTCTTTCAAGAAAAAACAACAACTCAGGATCAGAGGTCAGATTGGCTCTTTCATCTACAACAATAGAGATGCAGGGGAAGAAGCCAACAAGTTGTTGAAATAAATGAATTTTAGTCTCAGTTTTCCTTGGCACTATGATCCATGTGGAATTATTGCAGAAACTAGATTAAAGAACATAATTTACCCCTATGCTCATGTGCCTAAACCAGATATAGAGAAATTCATGAACCAAACAGAGTGGGAGTAAAACACTCTGATTGACACTGAACAACAACCTTCATCTACTAGCATTTCACCAACAAGCACTCCACAGGTACCAATAGAGAAAAGGCCTAGAAAGGAAGTCTCTCCTTAAGTTACAGAGGTCTCAGCAGAAGATTTCCAGGTTTACAGAAAGAGGCCCAAGACTAGTCATACATCTGACAGGTTTGGAGGAGAAGAGACTCAGTCCTACATAGCAATGGAGGGAGAAAATTCACCACTTCTCCCAGGAATCCAACAAATGATGTCCACTTCCTCATCAAAGAAGCATATTGATACAACATTTACAACCAAATCCTCATAGGATTCTGCAGGAGTCAATATTTTTGAGAAGTATAACTTAATCAAGAATAAAAATGAGATTATGAATAATAGTACCTATGCTCAATTCTGGAAACAAACATCTACAACCCAGCATAGGTTTCTCTCTGATTTTGACATAGAGAAAGGGAGGATGCACATGGAATTCTTGCAGACACAGGTGCCCCAACCCAAAGCAATTTCTGATTATAAAAGGTTAACATTTGAGTTTGACATAAAAGAGGTGCATCGATCCAACCAAATGGATATGCACAGACAGACTGGAGAAATGATTTTCTCCACCCTGGCCAATACCTCCATGACTGCTGCAAAGTTGCAGTTTTCCCTAAATAATGTCTAGTCTCATCTCAAATTGGAAAAGATATCCTCCCTAGCTAAGGATAACAATATCAAATCCTTAGAAGAACTGATGTTGAAAATTGGATATGATCCATCCAATGTTAAAGCTGCAGAAGAACTCCTCAAGAAGAAGAATGCTGATATAGCATCCTTAAGGAAACAACTGAAAATTCCCGCTATAGAAGAACCACAGGTGAAGGAATTGGCTGAGACTGAAGGTCACAAGGAGGAAATGTT
The DNA here is from genome assembly GCA_000966675.3 of Picea glauca. Lineage (NCBI taxonomy): Eukaryota > Viridiplantae > Streptophyta > Pinopsida > Pinales > Pinaceae > Picea > Picea glauca. Next base: position 2,299 of record JZKD02S2253893.1, read on the forward strand.
GAAACTAATCATGGAGCAGAATGCACGGATTAAGGATATGGAATCAGAGTTAGAGAAACTAGTCAAGGAAAAGGAACAAAATGTGCCAATGACTGTTATTCCTCTTCAAGCATTTCCCATCACATGTGTCATTATAGTATCAACAACCACAACAACAAAACTTCCAGCAACAACCTCAGTAACAACCATATATGCATCAGAAAAGTTGGCAAAGTCCATGGAAGACATGTCTTTGAAAGGACAGGAAATCAAAATATTGCAGGATGAGATCAATAACCTTCAGCAGTTGAAGTCCACTTTTTAGTCTAGTTACAATACATAGATGCACACAACACATAGAATCAAGTAAGAACTGCAGAAGTTGTAGAAGGAAACAATCATGGAAAAAACACTTTCAAAGGCCAAGGAAAATATTTGGATGGACATCCGCAAATCCATGACAGAGATTTGGCCACTCATACAGATTATGTTTGAGTAGCATGAACTGGTGCAGAGAAGTAGACAATCCATTGATAAGATAAGAGGAGAATTGGGAGAAAGGCCTATAGAGGCAAATGAGATCATCAAATTCTTGAATTATAAAACAAGAGAGGAGTTGGAGGCCTTGGAAATTGAGGACAAGACAGAAAATATTCTTGAGGTCAAGAAAGTTTTTACCAAGAGAGTATTAATTATGCAACTTGAGGAAAGAGCCCAAGCAATGGACAATGGAGTACATAGTTTTTTCAGCATAACAGATTCATTGCATAAGAAAGGGCTCCCAGGTTTATTTGTGATCAATGATAAGTTGATTACCCTCTCAGACTACAAACAAAAGATCCTCATAGTGGAAAAATATGGCTCTAAGTTTGCAGGGATACAAGGCAACATTACTGGCAAAGCATTCTTGAAGACTTTGCAGTTGGTCCTGAGCATCCAACACAAGATCAAGTACATATTCATCACCAAGCCCACCTTTTCCAAGTACACAGAGATGGATGAAGTATACCAAAGGTTACTCAAAGTTACCGTCCCTGGTCAAAAGAGATGGGATGACCTGTGTGCTCTGAACGAGTAGTGATGAGGTGTGCATTTGAGCCAGCATATAGAATAATCATAGTCAAGTCAAAGATGAACCACCAACCACTTCCTCAAAATCAACATTAAGTATTTGAGGATCATTTAACATTCCTACTTTTTTGTAATATAATCTAATTAGTTAGATTTTCTCTCCACCATATCCTGATCATTTATGACAGGATCAGATGTAATTTTTCTATAAATACTTCAGACTTCGAAGTATAGAGGGTTGATATTTATGACAAAGCGAGCTGTATCTGTAATCTTTTGAAGAGATCTACTAGTAATAAAAAGGACGATTCACAGGATTCCTGCGTGTTGATGTTGGTGATGTTTACTTTTATTTGTTAAATGTTGATCTTACTTCATTATCATTCTGTTTTCTATCTCTGATCATTTAAAAGAATTTTAAGTGCAGAATTTATCTCGAATACTTTGTTTCTGGATTTTAAAGATCTGAATGTTATTCTTCTAATATTGTAATAAATAAATTCTTAAATGTTTCTTTATTGTGATTGACTATCTCACCTGTTTTTGTCTTTCCATCACTTTAACTCTAAAAGATCCAACATTTTCATTATCTTGCCCTGTGAAGAAACCTAATAAAATTTGTATCTGATCTCAATCCTTAACACATATCCCATAGCCCAATGGATGTGTAAAACAATATTTCAGCCACCTTTATAAAACAAAACAACACACTCATATTCTTTTAACTATCCTGATATCTAAAAATCAAACATATCTAAATCATACAGAGAGATCCCTCTCTAAAATTGGCAGGGATAGATCCTAGTTTCTAAGTGGTTGGGTAAGTTACCTTTGTTAAATTTCTTCTGCCCTGAAAACCTCTGGAAATTTACAGAGTGCTAACATGTGGCGACCATACTAGGGAACTGAACAAACTTTCCATCCTACGATTTATTTTCCCTAGATAAAGAAAACTGTATTTCTGAACAAATCATAAAATCTAACTTACAAAGAGATAAATGTTTAGAGGTTGTTGAAGTTTGTATATATTAGTTTAGATTTCCTAAAATTTAAAGTTCTGGCTCCTAAAAGAATATACACTAGATCTCACCCTGATCCAGAACCTACAACAACAGTAGACAAGCCAAAAAAGCTACTCAGAAAAAGAAATATTGTAGAAGGTTATGTGAGTCACAGTCCTCTTCATAGGGCCACTTCTCTCCCAGAGAAGCTTGTCACTATCTAGGATCTTGAGTTTGACCTGCCCTTTGAGAAAAGCCTTTTCAAAACCAAATATGACAACTTTGTGAGTGAAACAGTCTTAGAGAAAACCATCCTCCAACCCAAAACCCCTAAAAGACTTTCTCCTAACACAAATTTTGATCAACGATTTCTTCAAGAGTTAAAAAGTTAGAAGATCTGGTATCAAATCTCGATCAAGATTTGTACCAAGCCCACTTTCAATAGTCAGCAGAAATTTCTGCCCTGTCTATTGTTTCATCTTCCATCAAACATCAAATAGTTCACTCTACATCTCCTAGTCCTACCTCTTTTGTCACTTCTCCTCCAATCACACAAGGTGTTATCAAACCTCCTCCACTAGTCATGGCAGCAAGATATGCTCCCCTGGTTTTAGTTGCTCCCCTACATGCAATTCCCCAGGACTATCAAACCAAAATTTCCTCATTTTTATGGTACTGGACCTCTTAATGCACAACAACATGTTGATAAGATGAATGATTACTTTGATTTGCAGGAAGTCGATGAGACAGATGTCGAGATGAGACTTTTTGCGAGAGTTCAACCGAAGAGGTCAAAAAATGGTTCAAAACATTATGGGTTGTGATAATTGCAGATATTGTTGCTTTCCATAGAAGTTTTCTCGACATATGGGAGGTCAAGAAAAAACCTCTCTAGATCTTATCAGAATACAAAAATATCAAAAGGAATCAAGGGGAAACAGTCAGGATTACTGCATTTGTTTCAACAATCTTTACAACGCAATTCATGTTGATACCAAGAATCCTCAAGGCTTGGACTTAATCAAGTTCACTGATGTATTTGATGTTGATATGTCATACCAATTAGGGAAAGGAATTATGTCAACCTAGAATACAAGTAGAAAAGTGCAGTGAGTGTGGAAGAAAATCTATTAGACAGAAGAGCTAGGAAAAGAACAAAAACAAGGGTTACAATCAAAGAAGATCCTTCCACTTCCTCTTCAGATGCTAAACTAGATTCCATAGTCAGAACTATGGAGAGAATTATGGAAAGGCTAACCATCGCTGATAGGAATCCACCCAGGGAAAATCAACCTACTCCTCAGATTATAAATCCAAATTTCAGAAGGAACCCTCCCTAGATCAGATAGAGAGAGCCTAAAGACCAAAGGAAACAAAGAGGGCCTAATCAACATATTATACAACCTCTTCAGGAAAATTACGTTGATGATGGGGAAGAGGTAGTTGAGGAGTTGGATGATATTCACATACACCTCATGGGTGTAAACGAAAATGAGTCCATTTTACTCACTCGGGAAGAACAAGAACTATTTATACTTTCACGTACAAAGGTAAATGAGGAAGAGGAAGAATCTGAACAACAGGCCTTTGAAAATGCTATAATGGAGGTCCATAGAAAATACAACTTGAGAAGTAAGAAGACTAATGACAATCAAACCAAGAAAACTGTTGAAGCCAAGAAAAATGGTGAAGCCAAGAAAACCTTAGATGCTACCCCTAAGAAAGTCCTTGAGAATAATAAGTCTGAGACTCCTGCAAAAATAAAACATGAAGCTTCACTAAGAACAACTCAAACAAAGGTTGCATCTACAAGTCAGCCTGGTATTTCTACACATAGGACTGGGATTGATAAACCAGAATTGCAGAGCCAAACCAGAACTTCTACTTCTTTCAGTTTGGAAGGTGAATTACCCAAATTGAAGATTCCTATTCCCCTTTCAGAACTGATGAGAAAAAATTCTTACATATCACAAGTGATCAAATCATTAAGCAATGAACTAGAAATAGGCACAAAAGAATTAAACATTGAGCCAGTAGTATGTACATATACTGTAAATGTTGCAGATGATCATCCTGAGCTACTTTTTGGTCCTTAGGTTGATGGAAAAACTGACACTGGTTCTGTTCCCCATTTTTATATCAACCTGACTATCCATGAAAATACATTACATAATGTTATGCTGGACTCTGGAGCTTCTCACAATCTCATGCCCAAGGTTGTGATGGAGAAGTTGGGGCTTGATATCACCAGGCCCTACAAGGACTTATACTCCTTTGACTCTAGCAAAGTAAAATGCATAGGTCTAATTAAATATCTGTGTATTACACTGGCCCAGATCTTAGCTAAGAGAATGGTCATGGATATCGTGGTCATAGAAATCCCTCTGAAATATGGTATGTTATTATCTATGTTGGACCTTGACCAAGTTTTGAGGATCCTTGGTCTTGTTTGACCTAATTTTGGGACTTCGACAGGCTGTCGAAGGCAGAGCGCAAGACGAAGCAAAGATCACGGGATCTCGGCCCCTTTTTGGGATTTGGGATTATGTAATGGGTATGGGATGTTGGCCCATGGGTTTACCCATTCTTAGGCCTATTTTGTATGTATAAATAGATGTTAAGGTGATGTAGTGAGTAGGGCTGGATAAGTGCTATAGTTGGATCTAGGTGATCAAGAGTGGTAATTTATTTGTGCATGCTATGTGAGACTTACAGAGATAAGTGAAAGTCATTGTAAGAGACTGTGGAATGCTATGTGCTTAGATCTACTCGGGGAAGGAAGATCTAGTGAGCTGCGCAGATCCCCTATCCTTTGCGGAGTATGGTTTTTGAGGCTATGTGCATGTAACTGATTGAAGAAGCTAATAAAGAAGACAAAGAGTTGGTGGACATAGCCCCAGAGTGGGGGTGAACCACGTACATGTTGTGTTGCTCTGCTTTGTGCGATGTGTTGATGTGTTTATATGTTAATGTGCTTAGTGATTCAATATAAATGAATGGTAGATATATATGTTAATGTTATGTGCTTAATAGTATGGATCTGACCTATGTGAATATGCTTAGTGCTTAAATACCTGAGATCTGAATGAATACTGTGATACTCTGTAATTAGGGTTTAACCACGTTGTAAATAATACTGGATATAGATTAATGTTAACTGTTGAGTGCTCTATCAAGTGTTAGAATCATAGATCTGTGTCCCAGCTAAGGTTGCAGACATCTGATTCATGTAACCACCCCTGCCTCTACCTCGGGTAGTTAGGGTTTTGTTGGTGCATTGTTGTAGCATTGAACCCTGGGTCTGCCCCTGTGCCAACAAATGGTTTCGTTGTCGGGACCTGAAACTGTGATTGTTGGGAATTAAGGAAAAATAATCTTTATGTGAAGATATGACCTGAAATTGTGAAAGCTCTGTGCATAGAACTATCGCTCTAGTGCGAAGTATTCTACTTGATATATGAAGCTCTTTGCCAAGAAGGGTCAGATCTGAAGAAAAGAGGCAAGATCTGCAAGCTCTGTGCTCTGATAAAGGTAAGAATAGTGAAAAGTTTTAGAACGGGAAGCTTTGTGCTTAGCTGAATATAAGATTAGTGGAAATTTTTGTTTCTAAAGTATGGATCTAGGTATGTTTGATAAGATTTATCCTAGATTGAAAACTAGGCCACTGATAGATGAAAGAATATTTGATATGAGTAGATATGATAAGAATAATGAAAGATATGTTATACCTATGCATAAAGAGAATAATGAGAATTATGGGCTAACAAATGGATGCAGGATCCTAGAAAGAATTTTTGGCAGGTTAGCTACCATGATCCTAGTGCATAGTACAGGAAAGGTTGGGGATCATTTAAGAGAAAGAGAGGATTAACTCTTTGTTACAGTTGCAGAAAAATAGGACATCTTGCTAAGGAATGCTCTGGAAGAAGATTTGGTTGCCTCTGTTGCAAAGCTATGGATCATGAAGTTTTGGATTTCCCTAGAATGATTGATAATATTGAAAGGATGAATATGAGACAAGGAGACCATGAGAAAGATCAAGCAACTGAGATTATGATAGAACCACAGAAATAATCAGAAAAATTATTTCTACAGATGAAAGAAATCCTGAATGACCACCGACATATCAACTTATCAAAGATCTTCAAAGAAAAATAATGCATTGAAGTAAGAATAGGAGACTTCGACATTGATTGTGTTCTGGATGAGGAAACACATGTGAATATTATGACAGAAAGAACTTGGGAAACTCTAGGAAAGCATGTTATGATTCCTTCATTGGGAGGAATAGGATTATTCAGAGGAAAATTGATAACCCTATGTGGAAGACTTACCCAAATATCTATGAGTTCTCATGGAACTTCTATGAAAACCTATTGAAGTTGAAGTTGTTAAATTTATTGAGAACAACGTTCCATTTGATATGTTACTAGGAAAACCTCGGATTGAAGGAGATCGGGCTAGAAGGAAAGAAGAAGAAATCTTAAAGCAAAAGAAGCAAGAGTTAAAAGATTTCATGACTAGGAGGATAGCACACTTGATTGAAGAACAATAGAACCAAGCGAAGTTATTTAAAACCAGATACTTGGATGTCGAAGTGGGAATAACACTAGAAGACCCGCAGAAGACTAAAGTACTGATTCCAAATACAGGTGAAGTATTACCCCTGATTTCTAGGAAAGAATATCAACAACGCGAAGTTACTCTGCCAAAAGAAGATAAGAATCGGAATGGAAAAAGGAATATCGAGATGAATCCCACTAGAAAGAAGGCCCGAAAACTAAGTAATAAGACATCTAAGATCGAAAATTTACAGAAAGTTCTAGAGGGAACTTCGCAGAAGGAAAATTTGTAAAATTGGAACTTCGTCGAGATATTGTTGATTAAGGTTGGTTGTCATTGATGTCAACCCTCGAAGAAAGCCCCATAGCACAAAGGTTTGGGTAATGGACCGAATATTGTTTGATGTAAATATGACTCATTAGTTTCTTGTCATGGTTGATAAGAAGTAAACATGGATGAACTCCAAAGTGGTCCCGTTATGGCGAAAGCCCTCACTGGAAGACGCTTTGCGGAATAAGAGAACCCATGCTTAATTATGGAATAATGAGATGAAGGACAATCAATTTGTCATTTAAACTATCCTATATGGATATTTCTTTTTATTCCATTTCCGTTGGTATGTGGAACATCACATAACTCCTCACGGTTAGAGAGTTATGGCCATGAGAAGTTGGAGATCCCAGGTTTGGGTAATGGACCCAAGTTTGTTTGATGGATAACGGTATGTGTTATGATATATTTTCAGATAATACTATTATATATGGATATTACATGTCATTCCATTTCTGGTGGTATGTGTAACGTCACCTAACTCCTCATGGTTTGAGAGTTATGGCCTTACGAAGTTGGAGGACCCTCATATGTCATCTAGAAGCCCCAATAGGTCAAAGTAGTCAAAGTGGTTTAAGAGATTTTAAANAGCTGAATATAAGATTAGTGGAAATTTTTGTTTCTAAAGTATGGATCTAGGTATGTTTGATAAGATTTATCCTAGATTGAAAACTAGGCCACTGATAGATGAAAGAATATTTGATATGAGTAGATATGATAAGAATAATGAAAGATATGTTATACCTATGCATAAAGAGAATAATGAGAATTATGGGCTAACAAATGGATGCAGGATCCTAGAAAGAATTTTTGGCAGGTTAGCTACCATGATCCTAGTGCATAGTACAGGAAAGGTTGGGGATCATTTAAGAGAAAGAGAGGATTAACTCTTTGTTACAGTTGCAGAAAAATAGGACATCTTGCTAAGGAATGCTCTGGAAGAAGATTTGGTTGCCTCTGTTGCAAAGCTATGGATCATGAAGTTTTGGATTTCCCTAGAATGATTGATAATATTGAAAGGATGAATATGAGACAAGGAGACCATGAGAAAGATCAAGCAACTGAGATTATGATAGAACCACAGAAATAATCAGAAAAATTATTTCTACAGATGAAAGAAATCCTGAATGACCACCGACATATCAACTTATCAAAGATCTTCAAAGAAAAATAATGCATTGAAGTAAGAATAGGAGACTTCGACATTGATTGTGTTCTGGATGAGGAAACACATGTGAATATTATGACAGAAAGAACTTGGGAAACTCTAGGAAAGCATGTTATGATTCCTTCATTGGGAGGAATAGGATTATTCAGAGGAAAATTGATAACCCTATGTGGAAGACTTACCCAAATATCTATGAGTTCTCATGGAACTTCTATGAAAACCTATTGAAGTTGAAGTTGTTAAATTTATTGAGAACAACGTTCCATTTGATATGTTACTAGGAAAACCTCGGATTGAAGGAGATCGGGCTAGAAGGAAAGAAGAAGAAATCTTAAAGCAAAAGAAGCAAGAGTTAAAAGATTTCATGACTAGGAGGATAGCACACTTGATTGAAGAACAATAGAACCAAGCGAAGTTATTTAAAACCAGATACTTGGATGTCGAAGTGGGAATAACACTAGAAGACCCGCAGAAGACTAAAGTATTGATTCCAAATACAGGTGAAGTATTACCCCTGATTTCTAGGAAAGAATATCAACAACGCGAAGTTACTCTGCCAAAAGAAGATAAGAATCGGAATGGAAAAAGGAATATCGAGACGAATCTCACTAGAAAGAAGGCCCAAAAACTAAGTAATAAGAGATCTAAGATCGAAAAGTTACAGAAAGTTCTAGAGGGAACTTCGCAGAAGGAAAATTTGCAAAATTGGAACTTCGTCGAGATATTGTTGATTAAGGTTGGTTGTCATTGATGTCAACCCTCGAAGAAAGCCCCATAGCACAAAGGTTTGGGTAATGGACCCAATATTGTTTGATGTAAATATGACTCATTAGTTTCTTGTCATGGTTGATAAGAAGTAAACATGGATGAACTCCAAAGTGGTCCCGTTATGGTGAAAGCCCTCACTGGAAGACGCTTTGCGGAATAAGAGAACCCATGCTTAATTATGGAATAATGAGATGAAGGACAATCAATTTTTCATTTAAACTATCCTAGATGGATATTTCTTTTTATTCCATTTCCGGTGGTATGTGGAACATCACATAACTCCTCACGGTTAGAGAGTTATGGCCATGAGAAGTTGGAGATCCCAGGTTTGGGTAATGGACCCAAGTTTGTTTGATGGATAACGATATGTGTTATGATATATTTTCAGATAATACTATTATATATGGATATTACATGTCATTCCATTTCTAGTGGTATGTGTAACATCACCTAACTCCTCATGGTTTGAGAGTTATGGCCTTACGAAGTTGGAGGACCCTCATATGTCATCTAGAAGCCCCAATAGGTCAAAGTAGTCAAAGTGGTTTAAGAGATTTTAAA
>JZKD02S2253893.1:11749-36538 GCA_000966675.3 Picea glauca
TTAAAGGCTCAGATAGCCATTTTCAACCTGAATGGGAAAGCTTCCATTTGGTGGGAGGACCTTAGGAATGTGAAAGGAATCCATGAGAAGGACTTGTCATGGAAACAATTATAGAAATACTTCAAGAATAAGTACCTGTCAGAAAAGTACTTTGATGGGAAGACCAAGAATTTCTATGAACTCAAGTTGGGATAAATCAACATAGATAAATATATCAACACATTTCTTGAGATGATGAGGTATGTTCCCTACATAAAGGATGAAAAATTAAAGATGCAACGATTTATTAGTGGATTATCTTGGTCCTATCGGGACAAAATTGAGTTTGATGAGCCAAAGACTTTAGAAGATACTATCTGAAAGGTAAGGTATTGCTATGAGAAATTAAATAATAAGACAAAACCCCAAGAATACTGGAATAAGAAAAACACTTCGGGATTCAAAAAGAATGGGTTTAAATCCTCAATATTTAAGAACCATGGAAAGAGCTCTAGGATGAATCTTCCTACCAGAAGTGTGTATCAACAAAATTTTCCATCCCAGAGTGGAATTAAACCATTTGGAGCAGGTCCAAGTAAGACTGATAACACGAAGAGAGAACCCTTGAAATGTTGGGGTTGTGGAGAGGAACATCTGTTGAGGTAATGTACTCATAGGAAACAAAGAAATAAGAGGGTCTACAATGTCCAAGATGATACCACAGTCAATGATATTCCTAAGAGCATGCCACAAATTTATGCAGCCTTGGATAATAGACAAGTTGACTACCAAGATTCAGTGTTAGAGATGGAAGGTACGATTTCCAACCATCTTGTTTCCATTTTAATTAACCCTGGTTCTAATTTGAGTTACTCTTCCCCTCAAACTGTTGAGAAATGTAAATTTCAACAAGTTAAACATGTTAAATCGTGGCTGGTACAACTAGCCACTAGGACCAAAATAAAAGTAGCATAGGTAATACCAACATTCCAATTCATTATAAGTGGATTGCCCACCCAAGTGAACCTAAACATACTTCCTTTAGGATCTTATGACCTGTTTATTGGCATGGACTGGTTGGTTGCCCACAAAACCAAGTTGGACTATTATAGTAAAACTTTGCAGTGTGAAAATGAAGAAGGAAGAAGGGTAACCCTACAATGGATTCAACAGCATGTCTCAGTGAGACAAATCTCTTTTAGGATATTTAGACACTTAGGAGTTATTTAAGATCTACTTGGTCTAATGTGTCGTTAGGTAAAAGTGTGTTTCTTAGTGTGTTTCTTTAGTATGCATTAGTATGCATTTGTAGTTAGGAAATCTGACAGTCACAATATGTTCCTGACATAGAGTGATCTGATGGTTCATATTCTCATCGATATTAATGGTCAATGATCTATGGCTTAACACCTTATTGATCCATGATCTCTATTTAAAGAGAGTGGAGGGTCATTTTCCAATGATCGATTGTGAGCAACTCTCTTGTAAAATTTCTCTGTAATCTTTTTCTTTTGAATTAATAAACTGCTCCAAGTGGCCGTGTTGGTTGGGGCCATGGATTTTTCCCCGTAGGGGTTTTACCATGCAAAAACATCGGTGTGTTTATATTTTATCTGGTTGTGTGAGTGGTTACTGAAGGTGTCTATCCTTTATTGGAATACCTATGTTGTTGAACAATATCAACCCTCCAATTGAAGAAGTATTGCAAAAAAGGATGTCCCTTGTATGCAATACAAGTATTGAACTCTATTGAGAATGACAAACCTAGCCTAGAGGACTATCCCATATTAAGAGAATATAAAGATGTATTCCCAAAAGAGGTGTCAGGTCTACCTCCAAGAAGGGATATTGTCTTCTCAATAGAACTTGTACCAAGAGCGGTGCCAATGTCTAGAACACCCTATATAATAAGTACACCAGAGCTAGTTGAGCTCAAGCTACAACTGAAGGAGATGTGGGACAAAGGCTACATTCATCCTAGTGTGTCCCCATGGGGAGAATCAACCTTTTTTTTGAAAATGAAAGATGGCACACTCAAAATTTTCATACATTATAGATAACTCAATAAGATGACCATCAATAATAAGTATCCCTTACCAAGGATCGACGACTTTATTTACCAACTAAGGGATGCTACAATATTCTCCAATATTGACTTGAGGTCTCGATACCATCAATTCCGAATTAAATATCAGGACATCCACAAGACAACCTTTAGGACAAGATATGGTCACTATGAATTTTTGGTGGTGCCATTTGGGTTTACCAATGCACCGGCCACTTTTATGTGCTTAATGAATAACATATTCATAAATTTCTTGGATAGGTTTGTGTTGGTTTTCATTTATGATATCTTAATCTATTCCAAGAATAGGGAAGAGCATGAAGAAAATATCAAGTTAGTACTCCAAGTACTAAGAGAACATCAACTCTATGCTAAGCTTAGTAAGTGTGACTTTTTCCAGAAACAAGTCCATTACTTACGCCATGCTATTTCTGAGGAAGGAGTGAAAGTTGATCCTAAAAATATTAAAGCCATCATGGATTGGCCTACCCCAAAGGATTTGTCTAATATCATATCCTTTATGGGACTAGAAGGATACTATAGGAGGTTCATAAAGGGATTCTCCAAGATTGTTTTCCCAATAACCTCCCTTCAGAAAAAGGGAGTTAAATTCATTTGGACATCAGAATGTGAAGAAATATTTCAAGAGCTGAAATACCTTCTAACCAATGCACCTATACTAAAGATTGTAGACACAAACATGGACTTCCTTGTGTGTACGTGTGTCTGCAAGGAAGGGCTCAGAGGGTTCCTTATGCAAGAAGGACATATGATTTGATATGAATCCAGAAAATTGAATGAGCATGAATTCAATTATGTTACCCGTGATATGGAATTGGATGCCATAGTGCATGCTTTAAAAATGTGGAGGAATTAACTCTTAGGTAGAATATTTGTACTTATGGCAGACCATAGTGGGTTGAGGTATTTGTTTGACCAACCAAAACTCAATGTGAGATAATCTAGGTGGATGGATCTCCTTAGTGATTTTGATTTTGAAATCAAACATATCAAAGGAAAGGAGAATAGGGTGGTTGATGCCCTTAGTAGAAGTATGCAAGTAGTTCACTTGGCAATTGTAAGTGCCAGTGAATAAAACATCAAAGAGAGGGTAAAAAATCCACAAGAAACATATGCATTTTTCAAGACCATGGCATCATACCTAAAGAAAGAGCACACAGGGATGAAGTACATAGGCTATCATATGATTAATGATGGCTTGCTAACTTACAAGGGAAGATTTTATATTCCAAATTGTGACCACTTGAAGAGGTTCATAATGGATGAACTACACAAAACACCATATATTGGTCATCATGGTTATCAAAAAATGATCATGACCACTAGGAAGCGATTTTATTGGCCCAAAATGAAAACAAACATAATCGATTACTTAGCTAAGTGTCTAGAATGTCAGAAAGTCAAGGCAGAGCACCAACACCCATCAAGTTTGTTGCATCCCATACCAATTCCCTAATGGAAATGGGAAACCATCTCCCTGGATTTCATCACGGGATTACCAAGATCAACCAAACAGAACGACGCCATCATGGTAGTTGTGGAAAAACTGAACAAGGTTGCTCACTTCATACCGATCAAGTCAACCTGAAAAGCAATAGATATTTCCAACATTTTCATGAAATAAATATTTAGACTGTGTGGCATGCCTAAGGAAATGATATCCGACAGAGATACAAAGTTTAATTCAAACTTTTGGAAATCTTTGTTTGTTGGTTTTGAAACAAAATTGCTCTTTAGTACAACCTATCACACTCAAACTAATGGGAAGACAGAGAGGGTAAACAAAGTATTAGAAGACATGTTGAGGATGCATCTAATGCATCAACCCAAGAAGTGGGAGGAATACATACCACTGGTATAATTTTCCTACAACAATGGTTATTAAGAGTCATTAAAAATGAGCCCTTTTGAAGCCCTCTATGGAAGACAATGCAACATTCCAATCCGCTAGAACAATCCACTAGACAGAGTTGCAATCAAGCCAGATATGCTAAAGGAAATGGAACAACAAGTAATTCATATCAGATAAAATCTAAATATATCCCATGATAGACAAAAGAGATATGCATACATGAAAAAGACTCCTAGAGAGTTCGAAGCAGGGGATCATGTGTATCTTTGAGTTAGACCCAGGAAAAGATCTTTGAGAATGGGAGCTTGTGCCAAGCTGAGACCTTGGTATTGTGGACCCTTTGAAATTTTGGATAGAGTGGTACCAGTAGCCTATCGGCTAGAAATTCCTCCCACGGTGAAGGCACATAATGTTTTCCATGTTTCTTTATTAAAGAAGTATGTACATGATTCTAATCATATTATTGACTGGTTTTTTATTCAAGGGGAACCTGAGGGAGAATTCCTTCCTGAACCTCAATGCATAATATAAAGGAAGGAAAACCCACTCAGGAACATAACCATTGCACAGGTCAAGGTGCAGTGGAAACACTTCGACCCAGATGAGGCTACATGGGAAATGGAGGATTCCATGAAACAAGACTATCCATTTTTATTTACTTATGTACATGCAAAGCACATCAACAAATAGAACATCGAGGAAAATGTTCCATTAAGGGGGAGGGGATTGTGATACCCATGTTTTCCCCAGTTTGTAAATATAACTATAACTGGCCAAGAGACTATGGCACATTAAATATGTGTGAATGTTTGATTTGATGAACCTTTGTATAAAAGCGTCAATGTATGAATTTTATTTTATTAATAGAAATTGGATATGTATTGCACAAATTTTGAAAAGCGAGAGTTTTCCAAGATATACCATGGATGTTATGAGAGATGTGGTGAGGGAAACCAAGAATGGTTGAGATGACCCTCACCAAACCAGTACCTACTGGGTGTAATTTCTCAACAATCCTCTGACCTAGAAATGAATTACCAGTCATGCTGGTAGGTGGAAGGCCATCCTCAAGAGTTAATGAGGAGATGGAGAAGGGTACCCATATGTAAGGCTTCTAGGCCTGACCACGAATTGGGATTCAGACCCATGCAACCTTACCGAGGAAGGAAATAAAGGAGGTGATTTGGGGGATAGAGATAGATATGCAATATAGCAGAGTAGAGAGAACAATCTCAAGAAGAGAAGAGCAACATGCTTCAACTTTGGAGTTGAGAGAAAATATGAGAAGCAAGCTCATTTTGGCTATAGAATCCATGTGTAGGGTCTCATTGCAAGATGATAAACAAGGTTGACAAGTGATTGAGTAAGTGCATAGAACTCCTTGCTTGGTGTAGAGAAATCAGGTTTCCAAGATCATGTGGGAGGAGGAGAGTAACCTACGTCCCTGACTTTTGTGGAGCAAGGAGAAAGAGTCTCTCTCAAAGCATCATGGTCTAGATTGGGGGTGGCCAATGATGAATCCATAAGGAGTGGTTATGCCTATGGTTGGGAGGAAACATGCACCCATTTCAACATTTGCTTCACATTTTTCATTTCTGATAAGTATTTTCATACTCTATGTAATACATTAGATGCGATGATTGAATTTTTGTGTTATGGTTAAGTCTTGCAATGTTTGAATAGTTATTAGAAATGATCATTTTCTTCTACAAACCATTGTATTTACTTAGTCTTTGATTTATCTTAGTTCAGTTGCCAGAGAGTTATGGGATGTGAAACTGCAGGAGATTCAGGGTAGGATTAACTAAAATGTCTTAGTCCTATGGATCTTTTGAGTTTACCTTAGCGTCAATGTCAAGTTCAAATCTGTGGGAAAAAGGGCGTTTCCTTCATACTATCCATCCATATGACCAAGGGCTCATGCCCATGTCCTTAACCCATTTGTTTCTAAAAGGATTATCACTTATCCCAAAATAATTTCCAAAGGACCCATATGACCAAGGTCTAGGAACCCTGCACTAGCCAAAAGGAGCTAAGTCTCCCTGGCTTCGGAACTCTGGGAGTTCAAAGTTTTGGGGGTGTTGTGACCTTAACCAAATATTATAAAGAGTAGATCTTACAGCCTGAGGTTCATTGGGGGATCCATATGACCAGGGTCTTCCACTAGTCCGAAAGGAGCTATCCCTTTTGTCTTCGAGACTTCATAACTTATGACACCACAACCCTAAAAAACAGTTGAAGGTCGGAGTCACGAATTGATGAGGGCCGTCAATATGGGGATCTAGTGAAGATCTCTCTCAGCCTTTAGATCGTACTTAGAAAGGGTAGCGTTAAGTTTCTGCAATTTTTTAGCCTACAATCTCTCAGGATTGTTGATCTTGCTAGATTAACAGATCAATGATGCATATTGATCCCGCTATCATTGAGAATCTTCTCATTATGGGGATCGGGAAGGAAATTAAAGGGTGATCAAGTTGAGTCTCTACAATCACTCATGGCCATTGATTTTTAATAAAGGCACACATGTTAGGCGATCTATAGTACTCCGGGAGGAAACAAGCAGAAGTTGGGTGAGTAAAGGACTCCCAAAGCACAAACTCCCGAAGTGAATCTAGATCGTCTATCAACTAGGACATGTGGAGGCAGATTTTTCACTTCAGATACTTAGCACTCAGGAAGGTTTGTGAAGCACTAGAGAAATAATTACCTGAAGTCCTGAAGTGAATCTCAGTTTTCCATCATTGAGGACACGTGACGACAGATATCCCACTTCAAATATACGTCACTTTGGAGGATTGCGCAATCAAGGAGAAGAAAACTCTCAAAGCCCGAACTCCCGAAGTGAATCTTGGTTGTCCAAATTCGGAGGTCACATGGAGGCAGATCTCTCACTTTGGAAATATGACACTCTGGAGGATTGTAAGAACTATGCATTGAAAAGGCCCGAAGCCTGAACTCCCAAAGTAATTGTGGGTCGTTGATCTCAAATCAACAAGAACTGTTGATATTTGCAGCAAGTAAGAAAGGAATATCAGCCAAAGTACTGAGAGACTTCCACATCACTCTGGGCCCGTACTACTCCGAGATTTATAAGAAATTTGGATATAAATTATCACCATCACTAAATTAGATAGGGGAGTTCTAATTTGGCAGACAGATAGAACTCTAGTAGGGGCGCTAAATTAGGAGGGCCACCCAGATCACAGATTGCGATAAGATTGACGACCACACTCCATTGGGAGGATGGAAAATACCCAAACATTAACATCCTTGGGCGGTCCCACAATCAAAACCATGGTATTGTTGGAAAGTTACGTGGAAACATGTGGGGGATTGCGAGGGTCGAAGCGGTGTGGACCCAAACTACCCTCAACAACTTCCGCAATCACGTGCTTATATGAAATCAAGTCACCGTGTCACCTCCGTGTAATCCACATCCTCTCATATCATTCCCTATTGGACACTTGAATCCACATCTCCTTCCATGACCACTGGGCCTTACGAACTTTCCAAAAAATATTTTCAAAAGTACAGATGGCAGCTGACGAATCAAAACGAAGTGCACTTAACAGTCGAGAGATCAGACACAGACAAAGGGTTATGTCTCAGTCTTAGTTATAGATCGCTCCATAAATTCAGTGGAGATGAAGATCGAGTGGATATTTTCCCATGAAACCAGTTAACCTCCAGAAGCATCAAACAGCTCATAGGCATGCCAGGACTCGATACAGAACTATGTTCTTTGGCTCCTATTTTTTCTTCCAATTATAGTTCATCCAATACATGCGTCAGTTCAATCTCAGAGATAGTAGTAGTTTTTAGTTAATAAATTCTAGAATTGTTTTAGATTAAATTAATAAGTGGTCTTCTATGTGTGATAAGAACCACTATGTTGATTAAGTCCAGTGGGAAGTATACATGTTGTACTCCATGCAATGATTTAGTTAAATTAATATTTTGTTCTACAAACAATTATTTAGAGTTAGGTCTCAATCCCATACGAACGAGAACCTTTGAAAATCTGTTAAATATGCAGTCTTTGTATGTTTTGAGGCGGGGGGTGGGAGTTCTAGAAGTAAAGTAGAAGTAGCAAAAGAATTTGACCTACTGAGTTAATTGTAAATTTTTCTACCTAGTGAATATATGTTGATGATAGTTGTGTTTTCTTACTCAAATCCTTGTGTTGATTCTGATCTTGAATGCAGATTTTTTGATGTGTGCAATGTACATTTCCTTATTCTTTTAGCTATTGTTTTAGTTTATCTTTCATTGATTATGAAACCTGTTATACAACTATTGTTCAACTACAAATCCACTATTTTGCAACCTGTTGAATTATTTGCATCTAGATGTTTGTCTAAGTCTTAAGATATTATTTTTTATCTTAGTTTTCACACAACAAGTGATTCATTGCATTGCTCGTGTTGTTGTTTGTGTTTGTCTTTTCATAGCCTAAATTGCCATTTAATACCCATACCATTAGCAAAGGAGAACCTGATTTTATACTGTGTGTCATGTCCTACCAATGCACCATCTTTGAAAACCTGTCCTTAAAATTACCAACAAAACCTACTTGTAAAAAAAAAATCATTACAAAATTGAGGTGGCCTAGATTTTCCCTTTAGCAGTCAGGTGCAGACCTTAGGACCAACATCTTCTGGCATCGTTGTTAGGGAAAGGAGTAGTGAAATATTTTTCCCTGGGAGAAAGACATTGATTAGCTCTGACCTTTGATGGTGAACAAAGATCAAACACAGACATGCTGCCATATTTCACCTGGTGACTCCACTAAGTAACATTTAAGAAAGAAATACTAGCGCCCATAAAAGGATTCAACAGATCCAAATATGAAAATAGAAAATCCAAGAAGGCTCTTCCTGACCCTATGAAAAACACAACAACCTCTCAGGCATAAAGGCAACTAGGAAAATCCACCCTAGATCAGAGATATACCTCCCCCCTCAAGGATAAAGTTGCACAAGTAGTTTGAATTTTCTATCCCCGAGAATCATAATTCCAAAGAAGCTCAGACATATCCAACTCCTGATTCTACTTCATCATCTGGTCCTACATCCACCCCTGTATCTCCCATAAATCTTCATATTCCTATTATTCAATCCATGGTTGTTAACATGATGGATGTCATAAGTGCTTCCAGATATGCACCCCTAGTGTTGCTTGTAGGTTTACATGCACTCCCAACCATAGATTACATGAAATATTTACCAAGGTATAATGGGGAAGGTGAGGTTACTGTTGAGGAACATCTGGTAGCCTTCTACATATTTGCAGATAACTTTAACATTGATCATGTTGATGTATGGATGAGGTTGTTTGTACAGAGTCTAGATGGGGAAGTTAGAAAATGGTTCAAGGGTCTTCCTCCAGCCTCCATTGCAGATATTGAGGTGTTGGATGAAACTTTTATAAAACAATGGGGATATAGAAGAGATTATCTCTACTACATCACTGAGTTTGGGGCCCTAAAGAGAAAGAATGGTGAATCTATTTAAGATTTCACTAAGAGATTCAATAAGATGTATAGTAGAATCCCAGATGAGATCAAACCAACTGAATCCTCTGCCAAGATCACTCATGCTAATGCATTTGATGCAGAGTTCTCCCTCATGCTGAGAGAGAGAAGATCCATGACATTGTTTTCCATGCAGGAAGCAGCCATTGTGGTCGAATATAATATCTTGGCATCAAACAGATTAAAAACTAGATCTGATAAAGATAAGAAGAAACAAAGAGACAATTACCCTGCCTCCTCTAACCCAGCCACATCTGATCCAAAACTTGATGAAATGACCAAAAAATTGAAGGATCTGACATCTGAAATAGCTAAGTTGAAATAGGAATCTAAACAACCAAATAGATATTTTCAAGGGGCTGAAAATAGAAATCAAAATCAGTTCAGAAGACCTAATGATGCCCCTCAAATCATGCATAGAGAAAGGAGAAATGTTGATGATCAAAGGGTAGTGCCTCCTTTTCAAAAAAATCAGATTGAGGATATGGATGCAAACAATGATGCTTTGGATGGTACTGATGTGTTTTTCAATGAAACATATTATTATACCAACCACTTAACACAAAAAGAATATGAGGTAGCACAATTTTCAAATCAGTTTGATAATCATACATGGGAAGAGGGAGTTATTCAAGGCTAACCCAAGAATAAATATGATTTGAGGACAAGAGAAGGGGCTCCCAAAGCCACTACCTCTGATCAAAACAAACAAGTTTAAGCTCCTCCCAAGCCAAATCCAAGTAAAGGTATGTCATCTAAAACTCAACCACCTCCCTCATCTAAACATGCAGCCCCTAAAATAAAAGAAGTTGGATATCATTTTTGGGATTAACTGCGTAGTGTAAGTCATTAATCTATGACCCATATCTTCACCCATGTGAGCATCACCCGATGCAATGAGTGCTAAGTGGACTATTCAAATCATGAGAATTATTGGTCAGTTTCAACTAATACTCATGGATATGGGTCATAGATTAATGACTTACACTACGCAGTTAATCCCGAAAATGATATCTAATATGTTGCACTGCAAAATCCCCTCTATGCCTAAATAATAAGAGTGAAGGGAGCTCTAACTGGACAATTCATAAGGCACAATACTTGCTAAGTTTTTGCAAATGGGGTAGCAAGCTAAGTGGGCTTGATTGTGGGGAAAACTCCATAGTTAAGCACACTTGAGCCAAGGGTGTCTTGGGATGGGTGACCACCTAGGAAGTCCTGGTTACCGGGTGCAAGCCCCGAAAGTAATGATTGATGTTATGCGATTACTTTTGCTGGTTTCAATCCCATTTCTTCACCCCTGTGAGCATCACCGGATGCAATGAGTGCTAAGTGGACTATTCAAATCATGAGAATTATTGGTCAGTTGTGACTAATACTCATGGATATGGGTCATAGATTAATGACTTACACTCCACAGTTAATCCCTAAAATGATATCTAATATGTTGCACTGCGAAAGCCCCTCTATGCCTAAATAATAAAGGTGAAGGGATCTCTAACTGGATAATTCATAAGGAACAATACTTGCTAAGGTTTTTCAAATGTGGTAGCAAGCTAAGTGGGTTTGATTGTGGGGAAAACTCCACAGTTAAGCGCACTTGAGCCAAAGGCGTCTTGGGATGGGTGACCACCTGGGAAGTCCTGGTTACTGGGTGCAAGCCACAGAAGTGATGATTGATGCTATGCGATTAATTTCGTTGGTTTCAATCCCATTTCTTCACCACTGTGAGCATCACCCGATGCAATGAGTGCTAAGTGGACTATTCAAATAATGAGAATTATTGGTTAGTTGCGACTAATACTCATGGATATGGGTCATAGATTAATGACTCACACTACACAGTTAATCCCGAAAATGATATCTAATATGTTGCACTGTGAAAGCCCCTCTATGCCTAAATAATAAGAGTGAAGGGAGCTCTAACTGGATAATTCATAAGGCACAATACTTTCTAAGGTTTTTCAAATGGGGTAGCAAGCTAAGTGGGCTTGATTTAATGGAAAACTCCACAGTTAAGCGTGCTTGAGCCAAAGGCGTCTTGGGATGGGTGACCACCTGGGAAGTCCTGGTTACCAGGTGCAAGCTCGAGAAGTGATGATTGATGCTATGCGATTAATTTCACTGGTTTCAATCCCATTTCTTCACCCCTATGAGCATCAGCCAATGTAATGAGTGCTAAGTGGACTATTCAAATCATGATAATTATTGGTCAGTTGCGACTAATACTCATGGATATGGGTCATAGATTAATGACTTACACTATGCAGTTAATCCCGAAAATGATATCTAATATGTTGCACTACGAAAGCCCCTCTATGCCTAAATAAAATAAGTTGATAGGACACCAACCTCTTTAAGCATAGAACATGAGTTTAGAAAGATCAATATCCACGTGCCTTTGACAAAATTGATGAAGAATGAACCTTTCAAAAAATCTATCATGAAAGTTCTGCAACCAACTTCTTCTAGTGTATCTTCTGATGTAAGAAGTTTGCAGGATGAAAACCCAGCCATTACTGTGGGTCCAAAAATTGAGGATGGCTCTGATGCTTCTCCTCCATTCTATATATCTTTTAATGTCCATGATAATATCTTGCATAACTGTCTTATGGACTCAGGAGCCTCTCACAATGTCATGCCCAAAGTTGTTATGGAAGAACTAGGTCTGGATATCACCAAACCTTACCAAGACCCATACTCCTTTGATTCTAAGAAAGTAAAATGTCTCGGATTGATAAAGGATATGGTGGTTTCTTTGGCACAGTTACCCATGAAGAGTGTAGTGATGGACATTGTGGTGGCTAAAATTCCCCCAAAGTTTGGTATGCTCTTATCCAAAACTTGGGATAATAAGGTTGGAGGATCATTTCAAATGGACCTCACTTATGCCACCATCCCTGTGATTGGAGGAGAAAATAGGAGGCTATATAGAGAGGTGAGGTTGACCTACATTTTCAGTGACCATCAGAACCCATGAAATCACCCAATTTATGTTGTTGAGGATGATATTGGTTCATATGTTTTTCATTTAAATGAGGATGAACCTAAAATATCAGTCAGCCACTGCAGAGACCAATCATTGACAGATCAACAAAACAAAGTATGGAAGATGTATTTCGACATCTCTTCATCAAAGGAAGGATTTGGTGCAGGTATACTCCTCATTTCCCCTTCAGAAGAAGTAACCACACTCTCTTATAAGATGGATTTTGAAACTACTAATAGTATATCTTAATATGAAGCTCTAGTACTAGGATTGAGGGCTGCCAAAGACATGTCCATTGATTGTCTAACATTTTTTGGTGATTCTGAGTTGGTCATCAATCAAGTGAGGAACATATATCAAGCTAAAAAACAGAGGCTCAAGCAATACATAAACAAGGTATGGGATCTGATCAATAACTTCTTTCTAGCATTTAACATTTCCTTCATTCCCAGAGAGAAGAATCAGAAGGAAGATTCTCTGGCCCTAGCTACCAGCACTTCCAGGCCTCCCATTGGCTCAAATATTAAATATTAGGTGGAGATCATGCATAGAACAACCATACCAGACAACATAAAGCATTAGCAAGTCTTCAATGATGATCTAGAGCTGCAGAGATTTCTACACACCATTGATGAATTCTCCAATATCTCAATTGATCAAAAAAGTCAAGAAGGTGAAAATGAGGAATTAGAAGATCAACAAACATCTCATCTGTTGAAGACAATAGTTGGTCATGATATTGTGGAGCTGAAAACCAATCACATTCCAAGAGGACTAGTGCCATTAGAAAGGTTGTTTGACAGTAATGATGTTTACAAAGGATCTTCCATGAAGGATCAGGAAGAAGCGATAACAGATTGTAATATTGGGACCACTGAGAATTCCAAGATCATCAAGTTGTCCAAAGCAATAGATGCAGAACAAAATGGAAGGTATGTCAGTCTCATAAAAAAAATTGTTGATATTTTTGCATGGTCCTATGAAGATTTGAAGACATTTGACACCGACATTATCTAGCACAAGATTCCCCTAAAGGTTGGCTCCAAGCTATTCAGACAGACAATTCGTAAATTTAATCCCATGTTAATGTCCATAATTGAGAAAGATTTGAAAAGAATGTAATAATTGAGAAAGATTTGAAAAGAATTTTGGATTCCAAGATTATTGTACCATTGAGGTACTCAAACTGGGTGGCCAACTTAGTACCCGTAAGGAAGAAAAATGGGGAGATGTGCTTGTGTGTTGATTTAAAAAATCTCAACAAGTGTTCTCTGAAGGAAAATTACCCCCTCCCCAAGATGGATCATATTTTACAGAGGGTGGTAGGTGCACACAAAATTTCCTTGTTAGATGGATATTCTATTTATAACCAGATAGCAGTGTGTGAAGAGGATAAAGAAAAAATAACATTCACCACCCCATGGGGAACATTCATGTATGACAAGATGCCCTTTGGGCTGATGAACGCAGGGGCCACTTTTTAGAGGGCCATGGACATAGCTTTCTTGGGGGGAAAATACAAATTTATGGTTATATACTTGGATGACATTGCCATTTTCTCCAGGTCCGATGATGAACATTTGCAGCATCTGGAGCAGGTTTTCAAGAAATGCAGAAGATATGGAATATCTCTGAATCCTAGGAAGTCCCACTTTTCCATGCTAGAAGGAAAGATCCCAGGCCACATCATATTAGCAAGAGGTATACAAATTGATCCAAAGAGAGTTTGTGCCATTCAATAGATTGAGATCCCCATAAATAATAAGGTTATCCAGTATTTTATTGGTAAGATAAACTTCCTTAGATGTTTTGTGCCAAATTTTGCTGAAATTATGAAGCCTATCACTAACATGTTGAAGAAATATGTTGTGATAAAATGGTCACTAGAGGAAAAATCACCATTCCAAAGGATCAAGCAGGATTTAGTTGAAGCCCCTATATTATCCATCCCCGACTATACCAAATATTTCTTCATCTTCTCCTTTGCCTTGGAGGAGACCATTGCTATTGTGCTACTACAGAAAAATGAAGAAGGGCATGAACAACCCATAGCCTTTTTCAGCAGAGCCCTCCAAGATGTTGAATTAAAGTATGATATATCAGAGAAACAGTCTTATGCAATGGTCAAAGCACTCAAATCCTTCAGGGTTTATGTGTTACAGTCTATCATAGCAACCTTTGTTCCTAGCAACAGTGTCAAAGAGATTTTGGTCCAGCTAGACAATGAGGGAAAAAGAGGGAAGTGGATTGTCAAACTATTGAATTATGAACTGCACATAAAACCCACCAAGTTGATCAAGGGACAAGGACTTGCCAAGTTGTTGTCAAAATCAAACTGTAAGGTGCTATAATTGCATCAAATATTCACCCAATCAAACGCACCCATCATACATCTTGGACAAGACAACTTACAGGTATTTTAAAACTACTCATCTTCACCTTGGTATAAAAACATCATTTATTTTCTGCAATATTTTGAATGTCTACAAGATGTGAACAAGACAAAGTCCAGTTCTTTCAAGTTGAAGGATATCAAATTATGCATTTCAAACCAGATCTTGTATTGGAGAGATCCTAGTGGCATCCTGTTAAAATGCCTTGATGAAAATGAAGACAAACAAGTCACATCATAAATGCATAGAGGAGTATGTGGAGGGCACCGACATTGGAAGGCCACAACTCTCAATATCTTAAGGGCAGGGCACTACTGGCCCACCCTTTTCTCTGATGTATTTTCTACTTTCAGGGCCTACAATGAGTGTCAAATATTTGCAGGAAAACATAAGTTACTATCACTACCCCTAAAACCTATCATTGCTAGTGGTCCATTTCAACAATGGGAGTTAGAATTCATAGGAGAGATAAATCCACCCTCTAGTGGACAACACAAGTGGATCCTCACTTCCACCAACTACTTCACCAAGTATATTGGGGTTGTGCCCACTAGGAATGTCACTGACAAGGTAATCATGAATTTCCTGGAAAAAAATATTTTTGCTAGATTTGGTTGCCCCAACAAGCTAGTAACAGACAATGCCCAAGCATTCAAGTCCAAATCCATGATTGACTTCTGTGGTAGTCATAACATTTCCTTGACACATTCCACACCCTATTACCCTCAAGTAAATGGCCTGGCAGAATCATCAAATAAAACTCTCATCAGGATTATCAAGAAGTTGTTGATTGAAGACAAGAAACCCTGGGACTCTAAAGTCAAGTATTCTTTGTGGGTTGACCGAATCAGCACCAAGAGATATTTGGGAACCTCACCATTTCAACTTTCTTATGGCATAGACGTTTTTTTTCCCACTCAACTTGGTATACCAGTACTAAAGTTCTTACAAGAAGATATTGAGGATCCCAATGACATCCAAAGGAGAATCTTCCATATTATAGAAGTTTAGCAAAGAAGAGAAGCACTGGATCAAAGGGCAGAAGCATACTATAGAAAGATCAAATCAACCTTTGACAAGAAAACCAAGAAGGAGATTTTTTAGAAAGGTGACCCGGTCTTGAGGTGGGTTGCCAGAAGGGATGACAAGTCCAAGCACGGTAAATTTGACAACCTCTGGTTTGTCCCTTTTAAGGTGGTTAAAGTTCTCGACAATAATACATTTATCTTACACAACCTAGATGATACAGAGATCTTTGGAGGCCCAGTAAATGGGTGCTTCCTGAAACACTATTTTGTTTAAGGACGAGGGAAGGTCCCTCTTGTACCATAGATGCTTTCCTTTTGTTTTTACTTTTGATTAGGTAGTGGTGTGTGAATAAAAGACTCCATAGCCCAACAAAGGCACTGGGGTGTAGTTGCAGTTTTCATTTCAATAAGATGCATGGCTAAGGGATAGTAGTAGATACACAGGGCTGGCAGATAGAAACAAAGGTAAGTGATGGAAGGTAAGAGAAAATTATTTGATCCTAAGGCACTGATATACAGTTCTCAACACCTCACAGGGATGAGCTATCCCTAGTTGGATCCAATGTTGTAACCTAGGTCTGCATCCCTTCCCTTTTACCTCCTTTATGTTATCCATCCATCAATTATGACTCTTTTGGTTCATTGCTTAGCTTATCCTCCATTTTTTTATTCATTTAGCATCATGACCCTGTCTATTATTGCCTACTTTTCACCATTTTGTTTTCTTTCTTGAAAAAGGATCACATCTTCCAGTTTGGGTTTCCAATGCATGTCATCATTTTTCCACTAATGGAAAGATGCAGGTCCACCAAGTCTTTTTGTGTCCGCAAGAGATGACCAGGTTCGAAAAATATTTTGAAAGCTCAGTAAGATCCCGCAGAGTTGACAATGAATTAGAGTAGGCCATGTCAGGCTTGAAATACAATAAAAAAAACAAGTTCAATTTGCAGTCATCAGATTAAGCAAAGATTAAGTCACGACCATCAAATTTTATTGGAGAGAGATCGACGGTGGGGAGGCATTGCAGGGATCGGGAAGAAAATTAAAGTTTTTGCAAGTTGTGAGACCACAATCGCTAAGGATCATTGATATTGCTAGATCAAAAGATCAACAATGCATATCCATCCTGCTACGAACAAGCATGTTCTCATTGTGGGGATCGGGAAGGAAATTAAAGGGTGAGTGAGTTGAGTCTCTGCAATCACTCGTGGCCATTGATCTTCAAGAAAAGGACATGTGTCAGGCGATATAGTACTCTGGGAGGAAACGAGTAGAAGTTGGGTGAGTAAAGGACTCTCGAAGCCTGAACTCCCGAAGTGAATCTAGACCATCCATCAAAGAGGACACATGGAGGAAGATCTTTCACTTTGGAGACTTAGCACTCCAGAATGTTTTCAAAGAACTAGAGAAAGAATTACCCAAAGTCTCAAAGTGAATCTCGATCGTCCATCAATTAGGACATATGGCGACAGATATCCCACTTCGTATATACGACACTTCGGAGGATTGCGCGAGAAAGGAGAAGAAAACTCTTGAAGCCCAAACTCCCGAAGTGAATATTGGTTGTCCAAATCCATAGGCCAAGTGGAGGCAGATCTCTCACTTCAGAAATACAACACTCTGGAGGATTTTAATAACTATGCATTGAAAAGGCTCAAAGCCTGAACTCCCAAAGTACTTGCATACCGTTGATCTCAAATCAACAATAACCGTTGATCTTTGCAGTAGGTAAGAAAGGAATATCAACCGAAGTATCGAGAGACTGCCATGTCACTCTAGGCTTGTACTACTATGGGAGTTATACAAACTTTGCATCTAAATTGGCACCATCGCTAAATCAAATAGGGGATTTCTAATATGGCAGACAGATAGAACTCTAGTAGGGTCACTAAAGTAGCAGGCCACCCAAATCATAGATTGCAACAAGATCAACAACCACACTTCATTGCGGGGACAGAAAATTCCCAAACATTAACATCCTTGAGTGGTCCTGCAATCAAAACCATGGTATTGTTGGAAAGGTACATGGAAACTTGTGGGGGATTGCAGGGGTCGGAGCGGTGTGGACCCAAACCACCCTCGATAACTTCTGTAATCACGTTCTTATATGACATCAGGTCACCGCGTCACCTCCATGTAATCCACACCCACTCATATCATCCCCTATTGGATGCTTGAATCCACATCTCCTTACATGACCATTGGGCCGACGACCTTTCCAGAAAATATTTTTGAAAGTACAGATGGCAGCGGATGAGTTGAAATGAAGTGCACTTAATAGTCGAGAGCTCAGACACAAACAAAGGGTTATGTCTTAGTCTCATCTACAGATCACTCCAGAAATTGAGTGAAGAGGCAGATCAAGTGGAGATCTATCCATGCAACCATTTACCCTCCAGAAGCATCAAACAACTCGTAGGCATACCGGGACTCAATATAGAACTTTGTTCTATCACTCCTAGTTTTTCTGCTAATTACAATTCATCCAACGCATGCGTCAGTTCACTCTCAGAGACAGTAGAAGTTTTTAGTTAATCAATTCTAGAATCGTTTTAGATTAAATTAATAAGTGGTATTGTGTGTGTGATAATAACCACTCTGTTGATTAATTCCAATGGGAAGTATACATGATGTACTCCATGCAATGTTTTAGTTAAACTAATAGTTTGTTTTACAAACATTTATCTAGAGTTAGGTCTCAATCCCATACGGACGAGAACCTCTGCAACTCTGTTAAATATGAAGGCTTTGTATTTTTTAAGGGGGGGGATTTATGGAAGGAAAGTAGAAGTATAAGAAGAATTGGACCTGCTCAGTTAATTGTAAAGTTTTCTACCTAGTGAATATATGTTGATGACAATTGTATTTTCTTACTCAAATCCTTATGTGTTGATTCTTATATTGAATGAAGATTTTGTGATGTGTGCAATGTACATTTACTTATTCTTTTAGATAGTATTTTAGTTTATCTTTCGTTGATTATGCAACTTGTTTTACAACTATTGTTCAGCTACAGATCCAGTATTTTGCAACCTGTTGAATGATTTTCATCTAGATGTTTGTCTAAGTCTTGAGATATTATTTTCGGCCTTAGTTTTCACACAACAAGTGATTCATTGCATTTCTTGTGTTGTTTTCTGTGTTTGTCTTTTCATACCCTCAATTTTCATTTAATACCCATACCATTAGCAAAGGATAACCTACTTTTATACTGTGTGGCATGTCCTACCAGTGAACCATCTTTGAAAACATGTCCTTAAACTTACCAACAAAACCTACTTGTAAAAAATCAATCATTACAAACTTGAGGTGGCCTAGCTTTTCCCTTTAGAAGTCAAGTGCATACCTTAGGACCAACAGTGGCGACGAGGGGCCATGACAGATCGTGATGCACAGGGTCATTCATTAATCTTGACAAATCTGGAAGATTGATCATGGCTAGAAAAGGGGGTCGTGGTTGCGGCATCTGAGCCCATGCTCCTAGGAAAGATTGGTGTTGAGGGATTGTATGCCATCTAGGGTTCTGGTATATACCATGGCCTTGTCTGGTAGGATAATATACTCCTCCAAAATAATTCATAAGCGGTTGTATGGGCACCATACCTGCAGGGGAAGCATAGTGAGGGTTATAAACATTGCCTCCAGTTGGAGGAGATCCAGGCTGGGGGTTGCCCATAGTGTGAAATTGACTCCCTCTGGGTAGAAATTCGGAGGATAGAGGTGTATTTTTCATAAGAAATGTGTTTCTCGGAATCAATATGGAGGAAGAATGGGGAAAATATGGAATATAGAAATTATCTTGTCCGCCCAATTTGTTGTGGAAAAGATATGAATTTATCTTACTCAAGAATTTTTTAATATTTCTTGGCTAAGGAAAGATAGTCGGGAATATTACCCTATTTTTTATAGCCTCAAAATGTATTTCCCAATCCACAAGTATTAATTACAAGGGCTTAGGATGATTTTTTAAATGAAAAGATTGTTGCAAAATATGAATTTTTTTTATAATTTTCTGAACATATACAGATTGCAAAAAATAAATGTGGAGATCAAAAGAAAAAGTAACCAAGTCATAGATTAACACAAATGAGACATAATAGAAATCGCTTTATTTCATTCCAAGAAATCAAAAGTATCTTTCTCTTTACAAAAATCCATGTGAGGTCATGGACCAAGGTCAAACTTAGATATCCCCGATGGAAACCATACAAAAGGACTCTAACAAGAAGTAAAAACTTAACTTTAAAATTTGGATCAGCTTGCCATAGACTGTTGCCCATTTGACTCTGCATAATATCCTTTATCAATTATGAAACTCAATTCATAAACATACAAGTATACACAAAATATCAAATATAGATCAACACCTCTGAAACAAGCATCTGAATGATATGGTTCAGCTTTGAACCTCATTGTCTACAATAGGAACCTGTTGTCAAAAACAGAATCAGGCCTTGAATGAATTGAAGAATGAATGAAAACTGAACTATCTCAATAAAACTCAAGATCAAACCTTAGTATTTCTTTCTCCTTCTATTCTCCCCTTGTTCTTCCTTCTCATTTGGCTTTTATGCATTCCAAATTAGTTGAAGTAGTTCAACTACCTCATTTAGTTAAGTTAACTAAAACTTAGCTAATTTTATTTTAGGGAAAGTAATAATAATAATAATAATTAAGCGTATTTTTATTAAATAATAACTAAGTAGGTGGGACCCCTTATGACTCCCTTTTATTTCTTAACAAAAATAAGCATAATTAGACAACCAATTAAACACTTGCTTCCTTGTGGCTCCCATAATTATTTTCACAATTTGAAATTTAAATATCACAAATATTTCAAATTATATCCAAAACATGTAAATATCCACAATATCCCAAAAATAGTTTGTTGTCCAAAACTTTCTGCAGTCCACTGTCCTCAACAAATCAATATTAACACATAAATCAAAATCCATATTTTCCACTTTGAGGGGCAATTCTTCTTTTGTCACAATTGTCCCCTTTGGACTTCCCTAAAATAGCCTTAGGTTGGGTGAAACCTTGAGGCTTAATCTCACTAAGAACATGGGAGAAATCATCCCTCAAGTGCATACGAGAGGACACTAACTGGGTTGAGTCACTTGAAGGAGAGGAGGGGGAAGCAGTAACATTTCCTTTGTCATGCACATGGGGAGCCTCAGTTTTGAGTTTTTTTCTTGCATGGGAGGCCTGTACAGGTGAGTGTGTAGGATAAATTTGAGCATTTGGGTTTACAGGTGGAGGAGGAGGAGGTAATGACAAGTTTGGCCAACCACGATGGTGGGAGACTGTCGGGAAAACCATCTTCTACCATCCATCATTCTAGGGAACTTCTAGTTGCAAATATACATGGGGAGGCATAGGGATACTAGGAACATTTTGGGGCTGGAAGGGAGGCCTTTTTGGTCTAGGATAAATTATCCCTTTCCCAATCCAATTGAAGAACCCATCTTGAAAACTTTGGTTCAACTCCTAAGGATCGACATTGAAATGAATTGAGAATCTGGTCCTTCTAGGACCTATGTTCCAGTTACCTCTTCCCCTATTTTTTTTCCATGACTGCCTCTGCTGAGGAAACTCATCCTGTATGAAATAATTTATTATAAACTAGCCCTTAACAGACCATACATGGCATTCTCTTAATATGAAACAAAGTTTGGCTCAGAAATTAACATAAGACCCATCCAATTCAATCCATAAAAATTATTTAATAATTTCCAAATGAGCAAGGAGTGAAATAGGGTTCATGGGATATCTGGAGGGATTGTAATGAGAGAAAAAGTGAGATCATGATAGGGAGTAAGAACACAAGTATTTCTCAACTATTCATTAAATAATTGATTGTGAAAACAATACCAAAATACATCAGCTTCCATCTATACGTGTGTCATTTTTTACCACTTTCATACAAAGTGTTAATTTTATTTTATTTAAGAGGGCGTGTAAAAATGAAATTGGGATCGTGAGGGGTTTATAATGAGTGAAAAGGTGAGAAAATGAGAGGGAATTATATGGAGAACCCCATAACACAATATTGATACCCAGTCGAAAACTTAAGAAAAACATAGAACTTATGCAATCTTGAGCCAACCAAATGATTCATAATACAGAGAGTCCATCATGGATGAAAAACAAGGAGCCATACCTAGAAAAATCACTTCAAGGAAGAGATGGCTTATATTTTTCCCTTTCAAAACCTAAAATTGTGGAGCTTCCACAACCAACATAGCCAAAATGAAACTATGGCTAGGGTGACAGGCTCGAGGGTGGTTTGGAGTGACATGCAATAAATGCACGTCACTTCCTCACCTATCCCTATTCAATTCAACATACTAGCTAGCCCAATAACATAACATCAACCATTAAATCCAATACAATAACCATTGCATAAATTCAATGACCTATCCATTGTATAGATTTGATGCCATATCCATTGTATAGTGCGCCACCTGAAACATGTCACAACTTTAATAATAACCATATGTTAACATTTCCATATGTACTTCCATATAACTCTTTAACTGAAAATGCATAGTATAACATCTAGGTCCATCACTTCCCAATAATCACTATTATATATACATTCAAGATTTAAATATAACCTTTTCCATAGCCTTAGGACTTATCCATAGTTTTTTTTTTCCTTTTGTTTTGAGCTCAAGATTCCATATCATTTAATTATCCCCTTGCATAAAATAATGTGTAAGAACATTAATCAATGTTTAATGTACAACATAACACCTTTAAAACAAAATAATCCTTATATCCACAACATTGTTTTGTATTGCGAGTGAACATCAACAACAATTAGCAACAATGCATCAACCAACCATGTTGTCAAAATGAATGAAACCAAGACTGCATCATCAATCATAGAAGACTGTGTAGGCATCATTATAGTAGAAACAAACATATAAGTGTAACACATCCATCATAACGCCTCTATTCTACAAGGGGGTCCCACCTACTAGTTAATTATAATTATCATAAATAAATAATAGAGATTAGCAATCCTTTGTGTGCAGTATTCATCGGTGTGATTTTAATCGTCAACAAACTGACAACTCCACAGGGAAATTTGTTTCCAACAGATTAAGAAATCATATTGTCTAGTTTCACAGACCATGTAACCATTATATCAAGAAAATAGATATCAAAATAATTATGCAATAGGGGGAAGTGAGTGGTTTTAATGGAAAAACGACTGGGATTTTGGGAATAACTCATGGAAAGTGTTAAGTATGAGGGGGTTTATCCTTGTATGCATAATAATTTGATTAATCATAGTAAAATCATTCTTGACTTAAATGAGAAAAAATATCTGGTATGCTCTTTTGAATCTTGGAGCGGATGGAAGAAAAGGAAAGAAAGGGATAAAGCCAACTATCTTATATAACAACAGTTAAAGCATATAACAGTTTCAATGATGCCTTCAAGGGGAAACATCATGACAGTTGTGTAACCTGATTGTTATTTATTAACAATACTTTTGAGAATAGCGTTGTTGTGGAAAAATTGATCCAACATTTTATTTTGACAAGAAAGGAAGTCAATAAAAGAAACAAAATAGCAAGAAATAAAATAGCTGGAATGAAACAGCTGGAATGAAATTACAGAAATGAAATAACAGAAATGTAAAATCAAAGCAAATAAAAAAAACTATAATACATAAAACATTACATACAACATTTAAACTTTCAAGTTGGTTCCACATAGTGCTTTAAGTGGGAACCGTTGGTGCTATAGGAAAACAATCGCTCTTGTGAGTCCTTTAGGATATAGGAATTTGTGCCCAGGACAAACACAATCTTAAATGGACCCAACCATAACTTTTGAAACTTTGAATGCCTTCCTCTATTAGCATGAGCTGAATCCCATAGAAATACCTTCTCATTTACCTTAAATTTGATAGCTTTGACACTTTTATTGAAATATATTTTAACAGTTTGTTGTCTTCTCTTTATATTATCCAAGGAAAACGTCCTTTGCTCCTCTAAATCCAAGATTCCATTCATCCTTTGAGATATATCGAAAGAATTTAATTCTTCAACATGTAGCATTAACCTTAGAGAAGAAAGTTCCATCGTGGTAGGAAGAATGGCTTCTTGACCAACAACAAGATGGAAAGGAGTGAAACCAGTGCTCGCCTTAGTGGTAGTGTGATCTGACTAAAGGGCGTGTTAGAAAAATAGGACCGTGGAGCAATAAAATAAAACAAATGCAGAAAAAAAACACAGAAGATACACAATACAATAGAGACACAGATTTACTTGGTTCACCCAGTGTGGGCTACGTCCACCAGAGAAATTGCCAGGTCCTTCCTTTATTATTATCCAGCATATGAAGGGATACAACCTACAGCAAACG
Organism: Picea glauca; assembly: GCA_000966675.3. Classification (NCBI taxonomy): domain Eukaryota; kingdom Viridiplantae; phylum Streptophyta; class Pinopsida; order Pinales; family Pinaceae; genus Picea; species Picea glauca. Next base: position 35,995 of record JZKD02S2253893.1, read on the forward strand.
TGTTGTAACTTCCTCTTCTTTCTCTCACAGTATCCTATCTCAGAATACAATATTCGTCATCGACCATAGCTGCAATAAATTTTCCTCATAAAAGAGGGTTGCCTTCTAGGGAAAAAAAAACCTAACATAATCTCTATCGTTAGATCTATGACCTTATAATGAACGGTCCATATTTACAATGAAATTACAATATACATTTACAAGGAATTTTTTCCTTTGGGGGCTTCTCCCCCGAACCCCTGCTTGCCCCCAGACCCCCCAGCTAGGGGAATATCCCCCCCGGACCCCGCAGAGGGGGTACCCCCCCTCTGCACTCCCCCACATGGAAGAGTGTACATACTTCTGGGGTGTAAATACTTCATGGGGTATAAAAATGGTTGAAAGTAAAAGACCTCTAAATCAGGAAGATAATCAGGCTCCACAACCAATAATCTCCCACTTGGAGACTGATCTCAACAACTCCACTGTTGTTGTATATGTTGGACTTTGAACCTTCTTGGACCTGGAAAATTTCTCATCTTCATCTTCATTCTTGAAGACCAAC
>JZKD02S2253915.1:15966-30788 GCA_000966675.3 Picea glauca
TTGTCTTTGTCAAAAGATAATTCATATAATAATAAAAAATTAGCATTATTGTTTATGCTATAATAAAAACAATTAACATAGGACTTTGTAATAATAAGCAAAAAAAAAACAAATTGTTCAATGTGGAGTAAAAATTAATAAATAAATGAAATGATGAATGGGGCGGTTAGCATATGTGGAAAACAATATAAAGTATTTGCAGTAAAAACACTTAGCATAATGCTTTGTAAACATAAGCAAAAAGGTAATCTGTTCAATGTGTACTAAAGCTTGGTAAAAAAAAAGTGAAATGTTCAATGGGGTGTTAGCATATGCTCTAAGCAATGTAAATAAGTGAATATGCTTACATATAAAAATGTTAAGTTATAAACTGTAATATTAAAGATTTCCATGTCCCTATTTAATATTGTCCATATATTAAAGCTTGTCACATTTGAGATTTAATATTGTCCATATATCAAAGCTTGTCATATTTGCGAATATGCTTGCATATAAAAATGTAGAGTTATATATGCTATCTATTACTTTTGGGTTTGTGAAAAATTTGCTAGGTACATGCAACACCCTTCAAATTGGAACATGGTCTACATTTGGGCCACAACAAAACTATTAAAATAAAATAATATGACTAATATTGAAATAAATATAAACAAAGAAAAAATATATTATGACCTTATAAGCACTATACTTTAAAAAAATCCACACTTTTACATGGTAATAGGTGGTAAAAACAAATCCTTTTATGTTGAGAAGACAAATGAATTTCCTTTCTGGTTAAGAAAAATAATGTGCATTTAATGGGTCCCATAATTAGATATTTGTTTACTTGGATTTACATTGAAATGCACAAGTATTGGGAGAGATGATACGTTACAACTAACACAACCCGAGTGAAGATCATTTCAATATGTAAAAGTGGCTTTTGAAGATCATGGTTCCTATAGTGAGAAAGTTCAGCGTATAAAATAAAGCTTTAATCTATAAGGAACATAAGTTATCATCTGTTGAGGCCTTACTATTTAGAATGACACCTGTACGAGCTATCAAATCATAAGTATCACCTCATTGGAATTTCAACATCAAAGCAAGTTGTAGAATCCATGCTGTAGAACAAACCTACCCGTGTGTCATGAAATGACTTGAAACCCATGGTTGGTCATATGCGTAGGGCAGGGGATTCGATGGTGGAACCTGTAGCAATACCGAGGAATGAGCAATACCTTTGCTGCTTGATAACTATTAAACTAAGTGTTGTTGTGTGGGGGATACACCTGTGCGAAGGTGTGGAAACTATACACGTGTTGTTAAGCATACAAGTATAGCTTCCGCACCTCCGCACATGCGTACCCCCTACACGGAAACACCTAGTCTAACAATTATCAATGTTATCAATGCATAACAATATTCTATTATTGATGACATTGATAACTATTTGAATTTTGGAGTTGCGAGGTTGTATGTAATCGAATCATTGCTCATGACCACTGCTCTTTGGAGATTTGTGGATCCAAAAATTCCAGAGTTAAATGCACTTGTTTGTGAAGCTACATTGCTTCCATTGTTGAAAGCTTGCTACATATGCACAAAATAAGCTATTTCATTGAAAAATGATAAAGACTTTGAACTTAAACAATCAAGTTCAGAATCATAGATTCTGATCATGTTCAGAATTAAAACAATACTCGACAATGAACGACGTTGGTTAAGCTATAATACAGATAAGATAAAACATAATATATATATATATAAAGTTAAGTGTCGGTTAAATTATCAATAATGAAGCACATATGAGTTAAAATTATTGACAAGTGGATAAAAGATAATATATATAAAGAAACTTCAATGTCTGTTAAATTGACAACAATGAGTACATATCAAATAAATATTTCCAGAACAAGCAAGGGAATGTTTGACAAATGAGCTCAGAAGATTAGTTGACATAATGGGAGTCAATGGATACATATGCATAGAACATGATGTTTCATTGAAAAATGATAGAGTGAATAGAGGTTTGCAAATTTTGTGTAACAACAAAATTCTGGAAGATCAACAACTACTTATGTGAAAATAATACTTTGCCAATGCCAAAAAATATACAATTGTTTTTTCAATAATCTTTGTAAATTGAAAAACATTCTTGGCCAAGTTCAAAAAATATACAACTGTCTTTTAAATAGGATTTGTAAAAAGTGAAGGCGTTTGTCCAAAAAGATTGGGATTGGGGTTCCTATGGACCATAAAATAGAAGAAAGAACTAGAACGAAGAAAGAGACAATTAGAAATGGCTGCTAGGTTTTAACAAAGCATACAAGAGGCAATTTTGGCACATTTAAAGTAATGAAACAAAAGAAGAGCAAAAGCAGATGAAATGCTCATTTGACTACTCACTAGGAAGGAAGTTTTCTGTTGCTCTAATTTGTCTGTTGTACATATGCATGTGGATTTATAAAAGTTGTTTAGTGGGACAACTGTTGAACTGTTTCTGGTGCTTACTCTGGGATGACAATACGTTGCATGACATTCTTGATCTAGTTATCAATAAATCTTTTCATTGGCGTGATGGTTATTTCTTGCTTCACTCGAAGAGCGAAAATATGCTCCTCTACTTGTTTGCATTCCAGCTGTACTTGGTGGATGGTTGACAAATGGTCTTCGTTGTTATTGACAAATGTAAAAACCCACTATTTCAGTTCCTCATCATCAAATTGGTTGAGACTGTCGAATTCATTGGCAATGTGGTTTTCATTGTGGCTAGGTTACTATCAAGCTCTTTTTTGGTTATTATGCTTGAATTCCTGATCAAATTTGGGCCATGTAGTTCCTTAACAGTAGTAATTGCTTTTAAAGTTGCATCTCCTCTTTTTTCATGGATCTTTTTGCAAAATACTATTGCATCTTCTAGGACATCTATTCGTGCTTCCCAACCTGCCTTTATTTAGTTTATTCTTTCTTCTGAGGGCAGGTGTTTCTGGCTTCTTTAATAGTCATTCATACTAGTGACTTGTGCGATGAAAGTAGCTAACTTGTTTTTATAATAAGTTTGATCATGCTGCAAATATTTTTACAAGTGGTCGATAAAATTTGCAATCTTTTTTGAAAGATGTAGACTGATAATGACCTCCCATGCCTCTTTGATTATGTCCAGTCTTCTGTTAATGTTTTAAACAACATACTGTTTAACTCCATTGAGCAATTGAAGGGATTTTGCGATTGGCTTTGAGGTTCCGGGAGTACTTGGAAGAGCTTGTTCTATTGGTAGTATGGCCAATGGATTTGGAAATAGTGGCTTCAGAGTCACTGTGTCCTCAAGCTCACTTATTCTCTTCTTCAATCTAATATTTTGTAACACGTTCTCAAAAATGGAATGGCGAAGGGCATCTTTTGTGCATTGATGTAGTTCCATGAACACAGATGGTCAAATTCCTAAAACATTGATCCAAATTATTTTGAGAACACAATGAAGGAGGAAATATAATGAGCAAATACACATATATATTTCCAAAAACACAGAGATACAATGATGCACAATTTTTATTAATGACAAAAATGTATAGAAGCTGTAAAAATACAAAGTGAATGAAATTGCTAGAATGGTGGAAACTTATCTCTGAGAAGATATGTGATGGCTACACTCATTCACAAGAAGAAGATGATGTTTACAATGAATCTCCAAGGGTATTTTTAACATAAAGAAAAATCCAAAAGCCTAGCCCTGAAAGATGAAATGCCAAAACGCTTGCGAGCCCTAATGGGGGTAGTTGATACATCAACTTGCCAAGGGCGTAAATTCTGCATATGATCTCTGTTTGGGGCGCATGATAGCTCATTGGAAAGGTCTCTTCGAGGAATACACATTTTTCCACCACACTCTAGGTAAGGCTATAGTGTGACTGTGGTGGGCCCAAAAAACCTTATTTAGGGCCTCAAAACAACCCCATAATTTTAGGACTTCAAAGGATGTAGAAAAACTACCAAGGTGGAAACCCTTGTTTTGAGCCAGCAAAATAGGTGGGTGGCCACCGATTTCTGCCTGGATCATTATTCCCCTCCTTAGGAAGCAATGGTATCCATTGCGTCAATTTCCCGGGGAAGCTTTTGTAGAATCTGAACCTTGGTGAGCTGCTTGCCTTACTGAAGAAGTTGTCCTGTTTAGCTTGTTCAAGGCTGTTATGAACCTATCATTGGAGGGGTTGGATCCATTCAACCGATATAGCTGCATGATATCCCTGAGTGTGGAAGGACTCTGTCAATGAATTTGCAACAAGAATAGCATGAAGGGATTTGTTATAACTTTGCTTGACTGGATAATGTGGAGGCACCCTTGTAGGTGCAGTAAGAATATCTTGGTGCTCTCCTACAATCTCGTTGATATGATTTTGCTGGAGAGAAGGGTCTTGGGCTGAGGCTACAATGATTGTAGTTTCCTTCTCTTCTAAACATATCGTGAAGAGGAAAATATTTGCGGTATGAGAGATTACTTTGTGACACTTTTTTGTCGGGATAATAGTCACAACTAGCTCTAGATCCAATAGAGATGACCCCCTAGAGTAACAATGACACTACGAGGTTGAGACTCATAAACAACATGAAACTTCCACATATATGGATGGACTAACAAAACATCACATACTTACAGTGGGGCAACATCACAAAATACCTCATCCTTGAAGGGCTTGATGTTGTATGACAGGAGACATTGCTGGATGACATGAAGATCTCGTCCCTGGTGAAGCCATTCTATGTTGTATGGATGGAGGTGTGGTGTTGTTGAAAAATCCAATTGCTTGATGACCTCTGTCGAGATGAGGTTCTTCTGGCTCATGCTATCAACAATAAAATGCAATAGGGTCCCATTCACCCACATCTGTGAATGGAATAGGTGCTCACCCTCCTCATGATCCTTCGGTTCTTTTGGTTGGATTGTTGCGGTTGCAACAATAGAAGTGGGTTTTTCATCAATGATTTTTCTCCTTTTATTATTGTCTGAGTCAGAGTCCAAGTTAGGGTTTGGATCTGTTTCTTTAAGCTCCGCCACCAATAACTATTTTGAGCGACATTCATCACTGTTATGACAAAGGATTTCGTGGAAGTCGCACCACTTCACAGTGTCCTTCTTTGTCTTCACATTGCTCTTCTTTTCCTGTGACTTATATTAGTTGTATTGAGGTTGGTTGTTTTGGGACTTAGGTATGCCTTTACAATACTTTGATTTTTGTGGATTTGCAAACCCAAAATCCCGCTTGTTCTACTGCTTAAATTTCTTCTTGATTTTGACATCATATCGATAAAAGGCTTCCAGTGATGAAATGTACAGAAATTCCATTTTGGTTTGGATGTACCTATGTAGAGCTGCATGGTATTTTAGAACTAGATTCTACTTGAAGTCTTGAATACATAGCTTGGTTCGCAAGGTATGGAAAGTATTTGTGAACTATGACACTGTTTGGCCCCTCTCTTGATACAATGTGGTCCATCTCATGTACTAGTCGTCATAGTTTCCCATAGGGTAATATTGATCCTTGACCACATCCAAAAAAATTCCCAAGTGGGATCGGCCCCAAATATTCTAGACTCCTTTGTATAATTTTTCTCCCAATAAGTTTCCCACCAATGTTTGACAAGGGGGAGATCCTTAAGGAGTGCAAAGGTGATATTTTCTATGTCGAAAAAATTGCAAACATAGAAATAACCTTCTAGCAAATTTAACCACTTTTCCAAAGCATCCACATCAATCTGACCTTCAAATACGGGAATATCAAAATTCACTTGTACCTTGAATGGTGCAGTGTCTCCAAAGCGATTCCTTGACGAAGACACACCTGCTATTGTCGGTAATCGTTGAAGAATTTGGGTGAAATTATCCAACATCTCATTCCTCTGTTGCGTGAGGGCTTCCACGAGCAAAAACTTGATGGGATATTCAGATCCCTCATATCTATTTTCATTTTCCATGGGAAGCTGCTTGGGATGGAAAGAACGGTTGTCCTCAAAAGAAACTAGCTCAAGACCCAACTATCTATACCCTGACCTCATCGGGGAAATGCACTAAGAAATGAAAAGGAGTAGCCTACTCTGATACCACTGATTCAGATTACTTTGAGAATGAAATGAAGGTGGAAATATAATAAGAAAATAAACAGATATATTTCTAGAAACATAGATACAATAATGCACAATTTTTATTAATGACAAAAATGTATAGAAGCTGTAAAAATATAGAGTGAATGAACTCACTAGAATAATGGCAGCTTATCTTTGAGAAGAGATGTGACGGCTATGCTCATTCGCAAGAAGAAGATGATATTTACAATGAGGTTCCAAGGGCATTTTAAACATAAAGAAAAATCCAAAACCTTAACTATGGAAGATGAAACGCCAAAAGGTTTGTGGGCCCTGATGGGGGTAGTTGATACATCAACTTCCCAAGGGCATAAAGTTTTCATACGATCTCCGTTTAGGGCGCATGATAGCTCATTGGAAAGGTCTATTCGAGGAATACACATTTTACTATCACACTTTGACCAATGTTGACAGTGTGAATGTGGTGGGCCCAAAAATACTGTTTAGGGCCTCAAAACGACCCCAGAATTTTAGGACCTGAAAAGATGTAGAAAAATTGCGAAGGTGGAAACCCCCATTTTGAGCCAGTGGAATAGGTGGGTGGCCACTGATTTCCACCTGGATCAATCATACAGGTGATTAATTGAGCGATGAAAGACCTTTTTGTTTTTAACATTGACCTTCTCTATGTGCATATTTCTTTGGTTCTTGTGGTATTGAGTGTTATGCAATGTCAAGGAATCTTGTTCAAACACCATCATTTCTTCTCTGGATAGCTCCTGTGAAAGCTGCTCACTTTTTGCAATTCTTTGGGCTACCCAACCAGGTAGCTATGTACTCTAGATTTATATATCATCGACACCTGTTGGAATTTGTGGGCTTCCTGAATATTGGGAATTGTCTCTGTTTCGGGTACGTTTCCTTTTTTGTCGTGGCAGTAGATGTGTACTTTCAAGATTGACATGTCATGGTTTCTCTCCGTCATCACCTCCAACACATGCTTCATTACTCTCTTATTTGTTTACATTGTCCCATTGTGTTATTTTTCTAGAGAATGAACTCTTATGTGTCTATGGATTCAGAGGAGATTGGACATTGGTGTTGCCTCTGCCCCTTTGTCTTACCTTTCTTTGCTTTTTCGTATTTGAGCTTATTTCTGTCGCCAAGTCCTCACTGCATCCACTAATCTCCTTTTTAGGAAAAAGATTGTCAATAGTTTCCTCATGAAATAGTGTGAAGAAATTATTGTACCTTATGGATTTTAAGTGTTGGGAAAATAGACCTTGGGGGTCAAAACCACTTAGAGGTTTACTTCCTTTAGATCAAATGTACTAAGTATTTTTGAGACCTATTTTAGATGGGCCATATTCTTGACCCTTGTGTCCCCAACTTGAAAAGTGTTTGGTTTGTGTTATATTCTTTGCATGGTGAGAAATAATGTCTACATTGCGTCAGGCATGTATGGGGGTAAGAGGGGGTTTGGGGGCATTGCCCCCGATTTTTTTTTTCCTCGGTTTTTTGTGTCCATTTTTGGGTGATCCTCGGTTTTCATGTCCATTTATGGGTGATTTTTAGGCACACGGTTTTTCTTCGATGGTTTTCTATTTTCGATTAAGGAATTAGGGTTGTTGACTAATCTAGGTCATTGGATTAGGGTTTTGGATGACGCGGTCTCCTATATGTATATTGTATTGTAAAAAATGTATGTTATGAATGAATATAGAATATGCTGATTTTCCTGATTTGGGTTTCCAGGGGAAAAATATTTGTGTAATGTGTGTATTTTCTATTGTATCTTTTCTGATCTTTGATTGAAAATCTGTTTGCAGTAAAATATTGTACAAGGTTAAAATCTACATTTGGTATCAGAGCAATTATTGGCTTCAGGGGGATGCCTTTGTGGTCAGGGGTTTGGATTGAGACTGTGATAAGACTTGTTATAGTGGGATATCTGTGGTATTGATTCTTCAGGTGAAGACAAATGGAGAGCAGTTCAAAAATAGAGATCAAGAAATTTAATGGGCAAATTTTTGAGCTGTGGAAGATCAAGATGGAAGATCTGTTGGTAGAAAAACATCAGTCGATCATGGTGCATTCAGGTACTACACCTACAGGAATGTCAACAAATGACTGAAAAATGTTGGATTGAAAGGCGAAGAGAACAATTTGATTGTGTCTCTCAGATTCAGTATTACTAAATGTGTCAGGGGAAGCTACAACCAAGGAGTTATGGGATAAGTTGGGGAACTTGTATCAATCTAAGTCCTTGGTAAATAAACCGTTCCTATGAAAAAATATATATAACATGAGGATGAGAGATGGAGACTTGGTGAAAGCATCTGAACGCCTTCAACACTATGGTAAGTTAGTTGTTATCTGTTGATATTAAAATTTCAGATGAAGATAAGTGTATTGATTTACTGTGCTCTTTGCCATACTCATGGGATAGTCTGGTTGTAGCCATAGGTAGTAATACAACTACCTTGAGTTTTGATGATGCGGTCTCATCCTTGTTATCAGAGGAGATGAGATGAAAGAACATGGAGGGACATAACATAGATGCATTATTTGCAATAGGACACTCCCATGAAAGGAATAGATCTAAGTCCTCAAGTGGGAGATCTAAGTCTAAGGGTAGATATAAATCTCCCGAAAAGTTTCTAAAGGTATGTTGGAGATGTGGAAAAAAAGGGCACTTCAAAAAGCAATGTAGATCCAAAAGCATTGAGAAAGTGAAGGTATATGAAGGTGCTCCCTCTATAGAAGAAAATACCTCCAAGAAAGAAGGAGGAGATGTGTACTTGGCTTCTTCAAGCACACATGCAGATCATGAGGCATGGCTGGTTGACTTAGGTGCATCCTTTCATATGACTCCCCATAGGGAGTGGTTCTGTGAATATAAAAGGTATGATGGAGGTAATGTTTTCCTAGGTGATGACTCAACAACCAGAATCACATGAAGAGGAAAATTTAAGTTGAGGTTCATAGATGGAAGGATTGGAAAACTTCCTGGTGTTCTGCACATCCTAGGATTGGCCATAAATTTGATTTATGTAAGAAAAATGGACGATGCAAGGGTAAAAACAATATTTGAAAAAGAAACCTGCAGGATGGTTCGAGGAGCAATAGTGTTGCTGAAGGGAGTTTGGATTGGAACTTTGTAAAAGCTGTAAGGAAGCATTATTAGTATTGGGTGAAATAGTTCCATTGTTTCTGATATTGGAGAAGAAGAAGAAAAAAATCCTACAGTATCTAGAGAAAAGGTTATGTTGTGGCATCGAATACTAGGGCATATCAAAGAGAAGGGTCTTTGACTACTACACGGTAAAGGTATGGTTGAAGGTATGTATAACTGATCTCTGGATTTTGATTTCCGTGAACATTGTGTATATGGGAAGTAGAATCAGGTAAGATTCCCCTTTGGTGCAACGAAGGAAGAAAGAATTTTACAGCTAGTACACAGTGATTTGTTTGGACCTGTGTCGGTTACATCATTGGGAAAATATGTGCACTATGTCTCTTTTTTAGAGGAATTCTTGAGGAATACTTGGTTATATTTCCTCAGGAAGAAATATGAAGTCTTTGACAAGTTTAAAGAGTTTAAGTCTCTTGTTGAGAATCAATTAGATAAAAGAATTAAAGTGTTGAGGATGGATAATGGTGGAGAGTTTTGAGGGAATGAATTTGAATAATTATGTAAGAAGTGTGGTATAACAAGAAAAAAGACTACTTGATATACACCTCAGTGGAATGGAGTTGTAAAAAGGATGAACAAGACACTGATGGAAAAATCAAGGTGCATGCTCAGTGGTGCTGGGTTAGGGCAATAATTCTGGGCAGAGGCAGTGGGTACTGCATGTTACCTGGTCAATAGATCACCCTCATCAACACTGGATGAAAAGACTCCACATGAGGTATGGACTAGTAAGAAACCCTCTCTCACACATCTCAAGGTATTTGGCTGTGAGGCATATGTTCATGTTCCAAAAGAAACAAGATTAAGCTAGATAAGAAGGTTGTAAAGTGTATCTTTATTGGGTATAAAGATGGTCTCAAAGGTTATAATATTTGGAACCCAGAAACTAAGAAGGTTGTGTATAACTGAGATTTGATATTTAGAGAAATGAAGGATGTTGTCAGACAAGAAGTCCTACCAAGTAAGGAAGAATCAAAGAAAATATAATTTGAGCCAAAGGATGGTGAATCCGACTCTATAGAAGAACATGAATAAGAAGAAGAAGATCCTCATACTCTAGTATTGAGGAGATCGGTGCAGGAAAAATGGCTACCAGAAAGGTATACTCCACTAGATTTCTGTTCAAATTTTGATTTGTCTATTATTGATGATGATCCTAGAAATGTTAGGGAGGCAGTGGATTTACAAGATGGAAAAATCTGGAAAAAGACCATGGTTGAAGAAAAGGCAACCTTGGATAAAAATGAGGCATGGGATCTAGTGGAGTTGCCGACTAAAAGAAATCCCATTGGCAACAAATGGGTATTTAAAAAGAAGTTGAATGCAGAAAGAAAAGTGGAGAAATACAAAGCTCGGTTAGTAGCAAAGGGTTATTCCCAGGTTGAGGGAATTGATTTTGGTGATATTTTTTCTCCTGTTGCCAAGTTAAACTCTATTATATTTTTGTTATCTGTTGCTGATGCATTTGATTTTGAAGTAGAACATATGGATATGAAGACAACATTCTTACATGGGGATCTGGAAGAATAAATCTAAATGAAGCAACAAGAAGAATTTGCTGTGAAGGGAAAGAAGGAGCTGGTATGCAAGCTGAAAAAACCCCTATATGGTTTAAAACAATCACCAAGGATGTGGTATAAAAAATTTGATACTTATATGCTAGGACTTGGCTTCACAAGAAGCAAAGAGGATCATTGTGTGTATTTTAAATTAATTGGTGATCATTTGATTTATTTGGTCTTGTATATGGATGACATATTGTTGATAGGAAACAACAAGGAGATTATCTAGGATGTGAAAACTCAGTTTTCCTCTAAATTTGACATGAAGGATCTTGGTGTTGCGAATTTAATTTTGGGCATGAAATTAAAAGAGATCGAAAAAACAGGAAACTATGGTTAAATTAGAGAAAATATGTTGAGATAATATTGCAAAGGTTTAATATGCAAGAATGTAAACCGGTTGGGGTCCCTATTCCTGTAGGTGTAAAGTTATTTGTGGATCAGTGTCCCAAGACACATGAAGAGGAGGAGGACATGTCTCATGTTCCATATGGAAGTGAGGTTGGCAGTTTAATGTATGCAATGCTCTGTACTAGACCAGACATTGCACATGTAGTGGGAGTTTTGAGTAGGTATATGTCAAAACCAGGCAAGGAGCATTGGAAAACAGTCAAGAGGGTTTTTAGGTGTTTATGTGGCACTGCAAGCTATGGATTGTGCTACCAAGGAAGACCAGGATTGGACATAGTGTTGGACATACATGGCTTTGTGGATGCAGACTGGGTACAACAAGCTATAAGGATAGATTGTGATAATCAGAGTGTGATTTTTCTGGCGAAGAACCCGACTTATCATTCAAAGATAAAGCATATTGATGTTCAATATCACATTGTGAGAGACATGGTTGAAGAAAATAAGGTGGAAAATTTGAATAATGTTTCATATTCATTAACAAAATCTATGAGCACTGAGAAGTTCTCTTGGTGTAGAGGATCTATGGGCATTGCTTCCCTGGACTGTTGAATATGTAACCTTGTAACCCCCTGTATGCAATGAAAACAACATGTGGGAGAATGTTGGGTTTGTGTTATATTCTTTGCATGGCGAGAAATAGTGTCTACGTTGTGCTGGGGGGTAGGGGGTTCAAGGGCAGTGCCCCTGAAATTTTTTTCCTCGGTTTTCATATCCATTTTTGGGTAGTCCTTGGTTTTCGTGTCCTTTTATGGGTGGTTTTTAGGCACATGGTTTTTCGTCGATGGTTTTCTATTTTCGGTTAAGGATTTAGGCTTGTTGACTAATCCAGGTCATTGGATTAGGATTTTGGATGCTACTGGATCCTATATGTATATTGTATTGTAAACAATGTATGTTATGAATAAATATAGAATATGCTGGTTTTCCCGGTTTGGGTTTCCAGGGGAAAAACCTCTGTGTAATGTGTGTATGTTCCATTGTATCTTTTTTGTTCTTTTATTGAAAATTTGTTTGCAGTAAAATATTGTACAAGGTTAAAATCTACAAAAAGACAATGACATGAACTGTCTTTTTCTTTCGCTGTCAAATGCAATGCACCGAGTTTTATACTAGTGGAAAACTTCTGCGAAAAAATCTCTATCACATACAAACATAGGTAGTAGAAGAGGATTTTCTTGGCAGCCATACAACCAGATGTATGTATGGTTTTAATCTTGAATACAAAGGACTTTTCTGCTCAAAAATTGCTAAGCGTCCTGAGTTATTCTCCTGGGTTCTGTCCCAACCAATATGTGTCTCAACTGTTTAACAAAACTATCATGAACAATGCAAAAATTGTATCTTTCTTTACATTTATATAGTACACGGTGCCATAATTGTACTGGTTCATTTTGTATATCTAGATTCACTTTAACATGGAGACTATCAAATACATTACAATAAGTAATTGCAAAAAACGAATATGCAACCATTTAAAAACCTTAAATAATTAATTAATTGCTCAATTGAGAACAAAGAGTATTTGATATTAGCTCTACCCAATCAAGCATCACATCTTTCCGGAACGTAAAGTATAATGCATACAATGCTGACCTGGGTATGTGTGAAGTGGACCATCAGCCAACTACACACACAAAAAACCATGAAAAGTCTCTATATGGCTCCTGTAGCAAAGTTATGTCAATTGCTGAAAGGTCCTTGGGAATATCTGTAGATGATATGGAAATTCTTCCAAAATATTGGCACTGTCTGCCTGGGACGCTAGGAATGTGTTTTGCTTCAAAAATTTTGAAATGTTTATTTGCAATTGGAAGTCGAAGCATTCTGTTAAAGGTGTTCATAATTAGCTGCACTGGATTCTTTTCTTCTGATATGAGCTTAATGATTCTTGTCCTGCTATCGAATCTTCAAGCACACCAGGAAATGAGTTCCTTCCAGTTGAAAACAATAGGTACACAACTGACATTGACAAGCCCCGTGATCCAGAGTTTGTCTGTTTTCTTTTCTTTGGGTGTCTTTCTCAAGAACCATTCGTAGGAGGTAGACCAGTGGAAATCCTTGTTGTCTTTAGCAAGTGAATTGATAGTATCACCGCAAAATGGATCAATTATCTTTCTATTTTCCATATGACTGTTTTTGAGATTGACCTAGAATACGCGGAGATTACAAATAATGGATTACCAATGCCCATTTTCTTTAAAGATAAGTTCATGCTGCATATTTAGTACGATGTTATTTCCACACATATGAACTATATTTGAAACACACGTTATAATAATTAGAAACCACTAAGAAGTGCATAAAACAATGCAACATTTACTTTGAATTATCCATGATTTCCATGCTTTCTTCCTAAGTCGGTGAAAATCAACTTGTCATAAAAGATTCCGTTTTAGTGCAAGTTACATTGATTGAAAGAATCGACGTTGTAAAGGTATTGGATGTACAAAGGACATCAATTGCAGAACATATGCATGTACCATGTGCGAAGACAAGATAGTAGCAAACGAATCTATGCAAGATGGAAAATTGATAATTGAAGAGGCGTTTGGTAGTGAGTTTTTGGGGATGTGCCTAGATGTTCAATTAGTACATGGTTGGGATGGTAGATGTCTACAAATTTGATACCAGTTATCAATTTATAGTCATTGTCACCTGGAAATTTATACAAAGTTAATGTTCATGTCATATTTTTTAAATCTAGTAACTAAGTTTGTCTATCACCCCTATGTGGACTGTATGTGCTATACACGTGTTTCTTTAAATGTACTGTGTAATAGGTGAACATTATAAATAGTACATTGTGAAGGGCACATTGCTTCAAAGACCAACTGCATAGGAATTATTTAGTAACATGCACTTTTTACAGGTTACTTCGCTATTGCTATGCAAAATGAATAATACAAGGCATTGTACAATTCATAGAAATCCGCAAGATTTACTTCGCATAGTTGCTTAATAGCCTCCATTTTTTATTGGATTTGACCAAATCTAACCACCATAAATTGTTTGGTTGCTGTGCAAATCAAATTTCTTGTCAGTATCGATAGTGAAAAATGGATATTTACTTTGCACAGTTGCTTAATAACCTTCGTCTTTTTGCAAATCCGACCAAATATACATGTCATAAATGAGTTGATTGTCATGCAAATTAGGTTGCTTCTCAGAATTCATGGTGCCGAATGATTACAAATACGATAGTGCCACATCCTCAGACTGGGCTAAATGTTGTTTTCTTCTAACCGTGATGCAAATGCTATATGAAATTTTTCTGGCAATGCACCGTGTTTCATAAATATCATTATCAAAAAACATTCTCAATGTAATGATTATTGATGATTTCTATAGTCCTTTGCATTAATTGTACACGTAGTGCACGCCTAGTAATGTATTCTACCAATGTGCATTGGATCGTTGGTATTTGCAGTTTCAATACTGACTATCATTCTAGGTTGTTGGTCGTTTAACAATGTGGACAAAGTAGATGTCCCTACCATATTGTTAAAATTTTGCAAGAGACTATGCCTATGGAATTAGAGATGTGATGGATACCCTATGCAGAGAAAAATGGTGGTTTATTTTCTTATCTA
>JZKD02S2253926.1:15381-27064 GCA_000966675.3 Picea glauca
CGGGCTACATCTCCTGGTCCAGCTTCCAATGGATCATTATTATTAAATTGCTCAAAGTGCTCAAAAACATGTCTTACAATGCTCAAAATGACAAACTGACTGCTCCAATGGCTCCACAGCGTCCCAAAACCCCTGTTTGGGCTCTTTCGGCACCTGAAACGGTCAAAAAATGAAGAAGATAGCCTTCTTGAAATCTCCCTCTTCAACTTTGTTGTCTCTGGTTCTACAATTCGCACCCTTGTGTTTCAAACCTAGCACACACGCTCTTTAAAGCGGAAAAACCAAGTCCCGTACGCAACCGCGCACCAGTACAAACCGTAGGACGGTTAAAGCACCTCTAGCCCCTAACCGCCTCGGCATTCGGTCATATGGCCCATGCGACCTTGGGCTGGGTGCAAAAGTGGTTAGTCGTTGTGTAACTTCCGTGTAACCACCCACGCGGTTAAACCACCAGCCAAACGGATTACATACGCGCATTAACCAAAGGTTAAAGTTTTACAAACCCCGCGCACATTTAATATATACATAACAAATACATTGCAATGCAATGTATTTCAATGCAATATAAATATAAATGGAATGCACACGCCAAAATACTTGAGCCAATACATATGGTCGTATGGAATATAATGTGTCCACGGGTCGGGGCTTAGCCCCGGTCCGACCCCCCTTTCCTTTTCAAACAAACATTGACTTTAAATAAATGTTTTACAACATAGCCAACAAGGAACATTGGCGGGAATATTGGCTAGCGGATATGTGTCAAGTCTTTACAATGGGGGAGGTCCGGGGGTTGAACCCCGCGGACTCCCATAAACTTTTACATATAACCAAACTATGAGGGGGACACATGGCGCCCAAGGATTGGGCCACGTGTCTCCTTATTATTCACCTCAAACCGGACACGTGTCAACCCTGCATTCGCCGAAAACCGTCCAATGAAAATGTGCCATGTCACTCACTGCCACATCATCATGATGGTACGGCCCTCCACGTGGTCGTACGGACTGTACAGACAGGTACAGTTAGCATCCCAAATTTTTGCCTGTTTGGCTTGGCGGACAGATCGTGATATCTCCTCCATACGGACTCCATTTGCAAAAGTAAATATACCGACGGAATCAAGAAGACGAGACGGACGCAATGGCACTGTTTTTGTCACATTTCGAGCACTTTGAAAATTGAGCAAAATTTGATCCCCTGATCACCAAGCTAAGGCTCATGGACAATAGGAAAGACTTTGTCTTAGGTGCTCAACAAACTAACAACCTACAACCTCTCATTCCCCACATTCATGTCCCACCCCAGGAAGTTTTCCCCTTCTTTGCTCAATAGTCCCTCAGCTGCCCCACTTCACTTCCAAGGCTTCAGCAACAGGCTGGACCGGAAGTCTCGGAGCATTGAAGCTGCAGTTTAGCACCTTCGGGAATCAATCCCCAACAATTCTCTCTCTTGGAAAAATTTTCACGGGCACGGGCATGACAACCGGCTTCTTCAATCCCGCTCCAATATAACCAGGTACACCAACCGAAAAAGACTATGGGAACATGCTCAAAAATGGTGAAATGGTTGTCTCAAGTATAACGAAATACGTGAGTGAAAATGGCCATGGAATCATAGACTGGATAAATGAGTGTGAGAAGGAATCACTGTGTTACTCATTTTGAAAGTGATGGTGTGAATGATGGTCAATCTACTGGTAAGAAATCCCAATGAAAAAAGTGACCAAATGAGCTAAGTCCCCCATGATATGAATGCATGTCCCCAACTGGACACTTGTCATATCGGAAGTTACTTCGGTCCACTTGTCCCCAACTTTAGAACCTAGGATAAAATAATTACCCATACTTTATACTTTAGGAAATATTAATATAATATTCCTTGACTTTTGGCCCTCCCTTTCCCTAACTGGTGAAGTTTAGTCCCCCATCTCTTTTATCGTGGCCAGCCTGCGTGCAATGATGTATTTTATATTAATCATGAGTCATGTACAAAGTAGGCACATTGGCCTTTGACATCTAGGCGTTACAGCCTAATACCAAAACATAAGCATCCCAACTTATAAAAACTGGCTCACCAGCCTATAACACATATCATATACATGCGGCTCATTTTCCTCCATACTGCGTGCACCTTAGTTACTGCGCGCGGTATCTGGGAATATGCATACTACATCATTTTACTGCGCAGTTCATGTGTGCACTATGCCACATGACATGCATTACCAAATGATGTCAAAACATCTCACCAGCTTAAGTACACTTATATTACATTTACAATTGGGTTCGGACGAGGGATATTACAATCCCCTCCCCTTATTTATGCACTATCCTCAGTGCATCATACACCCATATACAACAGAGTTTTCAAAATTTTTGAAAAAGATGCGGGTATTCTGTCTGCATTGCATCCTCATGCTCCCAAGTAGCATCCTCAGGACGGTACCAGGTCCATTGAACCTTTACAATCCCTATGGCTCGGTTCCAGAGTTTTTTTACTTTCTGGTCCAAAATGCGCACTGGATGCTCTTGAAAAGCGCCTTCTCACTCCACCTGAATCACATTCCAATAAATAATATGGTTAGCATCAGGTATATATTTCTTTAGCAATGATGCATGGAAGACATTATGAACAGACATAGATGCAAGCAATGCAATCATATAAGAAACTGGACCAATCCTCTCTAGGATTTCAAATGGCCCACAAAATATGGCTGCCAACTTGGCGTAGCTTCCCATCTTCAGGGAACTCCTGTTAGCTTTCACTTTTAGGAAAACATGATCACCCACTTTGAATTCTCTATGGGTTCTTGTTACACATTATTTTGGTCATTCTAATGATGATATCACAGACATGTGTTCAAGCTCCCAACATGACTTTTTGCCTGAGAAAAACAACTTCTTTCCTTCTCTACAAGGCTTTTTTTTAGAAAGGGTCTGCAGGCTTCTCATAATACATAGTGCGAAAATCTATCATTTCCGCAGGTTGCTCTATGGTTGGCCCACGGGATTTCCGCAGGCTGCTACATAGGCAAGGTGTGGCGACGTTCCAAAGCTAAAAGAGGAAAGAGGTTTCATGAAGTTTCTAGAAGGGGAATCTTCTAGAATGTGAGGTGGCTTCCGTGTGGTTGCGATCCTACTAGTTTCTCTGATTTGGTGGGATCATCCTCATCCTTTTAACCACTTCACCTTCTCCTATATAATCATGAGCTTCTCATGGAAAAGGTTAAGCAAGAAGAAGTAATATTAAGCATAGAATTGATGAAAGAATAAGCTGAAGACTGTGTGAAGAATCCTGCTCTTACTGATGCTTGAGGCCTCCATTTGTCCTTCAATATTTTGTGGATTATCTTCATGTGAATTTCAGAGAAAGTGTATGTGTGTCGGGACAAAGGACCACTAAAAGGGAACTTGCGACATCAAGGAAATTCAGTAGTATCTTCTACTTTTCATTAATATAATATGGTGGCACGTCTCTTTCCCATAAAATGATTAGTGTTTTATGAAATGATTCTTTGATCACATGTTTAGGCTGTCATTGAATTCTACTATTGTTGGTTGGTTTGTGTTGTCATAGATTTGATTCTACAAGAGCACTGGAGTGAAGCAAGGACAAAAAAGATATAAGGAAGTGATTCATAAGGTATGTTATCTATTCCTCTTTGGATAGTAAACTCAATGATTGCAACTTAGGGAAAGAGTCTTGTTCCGTCTTGTTTTGTTCTAGATCCAGGTGGATCTAGAGGGATCAGTTCATGTTCGCATCTACCGATTTACCCAATAACAATTCTGTTCTTATCGGCATAACTTTTCTATTTGTCTTGGACAACTTTTAAATTCTGTTTTATTTTTATCATTTGGTCCTCTATCTCCTTGAGAAATTCTGGTCCAACTACTATCCTATCAACTGGATTATCCCAACTCACTGGAGTATTTCACTTTCTACCGTAAAGTGCTTCAAATGGGATCATCTTCAATGATGCATGATACCCATTGTTGTAAGCGAATTCTACCAAGTGTAGGTAGTCTTCCCATTTCGATGGTTTGTCCACCACATACATTCTCAGTATATCTTCTATCACTCTATTCACCCTCTTTGTCTATCCATCAAACTCAGGATGATAATCTGTACTAAAGTTCAGACTCATTTTGAATCCTTTGAACAATCATTTCTAGAAATTCGAGGTGAATTTCGAGTCCCTGTCGGACACAATTGTTTTAGGAATCCCATGCAATTGTGCCACTTCCTTCATGAAAATATCAACAACATTTGTTGCCTTGTGCGTAGTTTTCAGTGGAATAAAATGGGAATCTTTCGTAAGATTGTCCACCACCACCATGATCGAATCATGTAGCTTGCCTATTCTAGGCAATATCATAATAAAATCCATTGTCACCACTTCCCACTTCCATTCAGGAATGGGTAAAGGTTGCAGCAACCCTGTTGGGTGCCTATTCTCAACTTTAACTTTCTGGCATTCCATACATCTAGCGATGTACTCGACGATCTCTCTCTTCATACCTGGCCAAAAGTAATGGCTCTTGATCGTTGCCATGGTTTTATGATATCTAGTGTGCCCTGCATAAGGAACATTATGCATTTCATGAAAAATCTTATGTTTCAAGTCCTGGACATTTGGAACAAAAATTTTGTTCTTGTGCAATAGTATTCCATCTATTCCCAACTTATAATTATCCACCTTTTATGGCATCTTACCCTGATGTAGCATTGCTACCAATTCTCTGTATTGCAGGTCTGCATTTGTAGCCTCCAGAATTTTTATTTTAATACCAGTTTGATACATGCTAATGGTTGTAGCATGTAATTCATGCACCTTCCTGATGAGTGCATCAACCACTTTATTCTCTTTCCCCTTGATATTCCTTATATCAAAGTCGTATTCGCTTAGAAATTCTCACCATTTGCTTTGCCTAGCATTTAGATTTGGCTGATCAAATAAATATTTCAGACCATTGTGGTCTGTTCTTAGCTCAAACCTCTTTTCCATGAGGTAGTGTCTCCATTTCCTCAAGGCATGCACTATGGCTGCCAACTCCAAATCATGAGTGGCATAGTTTCTTTCATGATCCTTAAACTTCCTTGATTCATAACATATGACAAACCCATTTTGACTGAGGAGTCCACCAAGTCGTTCATTACATGCATCGGTGCATACGATGAAGTATTCATCTAGGTCCGTGATCCTTAAAATTGGAGCACTTTTCAATAATTGTTTCAAGTGTTGGAAACTCTTCTCGCAATCCAGTGTCCACTGAAACTTCACTCCCTTTCTTTGCAAATAAGTGATTGGGTGTGAAATCTTTGAGAATCCTACAATAAATCTTTTGTAGTAGCCTGCAAGACCCATGAATGATCTCACATCTGTCACATTCTTTGGTGCTAACCATTCTCTAATGGCCTCTATCTTTTTCAGGATCCACTGCTATCCCATACTTTGAAATGATATGCCCCAAATAATGAATCTTTTTCTGATAAAATGAGCACTTGCTCAATTTGGCATACAACTGATGTTCCCTTAATACTTGCAACACCATCCTCAAATGATGTTCGTGCTCTTCCACTGACTTGGAATATATAAGAATGTCATCCAAAAGGACAATGACAAACTTGTCCAAATACTCTCGGAAAACACCATTCATTAAACACCATTCATTAAACACATGAAAATAGCTGGTGCATTTGACAACCCAAATGGCACCACTGTGAACTCATAATGACCATACCTTGTCCTGAATATGGTCTTGTTGATATCTTCTTATTTAATGCTTACCTGATGGTATCCTGAGCTGAGATCTATCTTTGAAAATATCTTTGCATCCTTCAATTGATCAAAGAGGTCATCAATCCTCGACAGAGAATACTTGTTCTTAACAATCACTTTATTCAATTGTCTGAAGTCAATGCACAAACTTAGTGTTCCATCTTTATTTATCACAAACAAGATTGGGGCACCCCAAGGTGACATGCTTGGGCATATATACCCCTTCTTCAGAAGTTCTTCTAGCTGCATTTGCAACTCCTTCAATTCTGGTGTACTCATTCTGTAAGGAATCTTCGATACTGGCACTGCTCCAGGCATCAAATTTATAGAGAAATCAATGTCTCTCCTTGGGGGTAGTCTAGGTACCTCCTTGAACAGATCTTCAAAATCTTCCAGGACTGCATAATCCTCCAAATGTGACACCTTATCTCTAGGTGTCTCTGCCAAATGAGCTGCAATTATTTGACATCCTTTTCTATAACATTTCTTCAGCTGCAATGCTGAAATTTCTCTAATGGTTACTACCCTGGGAATTCCTTGTACCTTCCTTAGTTTTCCTTCCTCATCTAGGCAAGTAAATGCTTTGTTGTGACAATCTAAGAGAGTGTGATGTTGGTCTAACCAATCCATCCCAATTAGATAGTCATAGGAACCTAAAGGCAAGATGTTTAAATCTGCCTTGGTGTTCAGTCCATTCATGTCTATGAGGCATGACTTAACCATATCATTAACTTTTCTTTTGTCTCTAGTAGCCAGTTGCACCAACCAGGATTTCCCATGCTTGCTTCTTGGCAATTGCAAAATTTACACCATCTTAGGGTCTATATAACTATGACTAGCTCCTGAATCAATTAAAATAGCAATGGTTTAGTTGTTGATCATACCTTCCACTTCAATCATGTGGGACTGATACTCTTCTTTCTTGTCGTCCAGGGCTGCATAAATCCTTGGCACATATCTGCCCATGTCCTTCACTATTTCATCTTGTTGTACATTGTGAACATCCCTACCTTTTTCACCTCTGTGAGGACAATATTTGAACCTATGGTCCCCTTTACAACCCCAACATTACATAGGTGGCTGCATTGTCCCTTGACTCCCTATGTCAATCATTCTGGGTTCTTTAGGCGTTTTCTGTCCTTGTGGACTATTTCTGAAGAATGGTGTCTTAGCTCCCTTCTTCCTCTGATCCATATTAAATTTCTTATTGTCTTCCCAAGCCTTTTGGAAAGATGGCCTTTATTTCTACTGATCATATATGAATTTATCTCTCCTTATGGTCTCTTCTAATGTCTTGGGATCATCATACTATATTTTTTCACTGATGAACAGTGGCAATCCACTTAAATACCTTTGAATTTTGACTGTCTCATCCTTGATGAAAGAGGCATACTTCAACAGTTCTAGAAACCTTCTCTCATATTCATCTATGTCATACTTCCAAGCTTGAGTTCAAATAACTCTTTCGTTTTCTTGTCATAGTATCTCTTAGTCAAGTACTTCTTCTCAAAATACTTCTTGAATTCCCTCCAAGTAACACTTTTCTCTACAATCTGCTGCACCTGCACAAGTTGATCCCACCACATGGAGGCATTTCCTTTGAGTTAATAGATATAAATTCTACCTTCTGCATGAGAAGAATAATTATGCAATTGAAAATACTTTCTCATGCCCAACAACCATCTTTCTGCATCTTCATCCTTCTTGTGCTCACCATCAAATGTAGGAGGTTTGATTTTGTTCATTTCTCCTTGCAGCTCATCCACCCTAGATCTCTTATACCTTCTGATAGGGGATAGACTCAAGCTATTGCCTACTCTCTTATTGGAATTCCTTGGGGAATGATGGTGATGTCTACTAACACTTTTTTCTTTTATTTTCTCCTCCGAAGGCTTGTGACTCCCAGATTTACTTGAGTCACTCTCCTTAACCAATTTCTTTTCTATTATGTTCAAACCCTCCAATAGCTTCATGTTGAAGTCATCCTTCTTCTCTTTGTCTTTCATAAGCCTTTCATTATCATCTTTATGTATTTGGACATCCTTCTGCAAATTCTTAATGGTCTCAACCATATTTGTATTTTCATTCCTTTCTTCTCCATGTCCGTTGGAGTTCGTTCCTTCAATGCCCAAATGGACATCCACCCCTTTTCTCTCATCTTGTTGACTGTAATTCCCCTGTACTTCTTACATTCCTATGGACTCCACACTGGTCTGATATGATCTAGTTGTCAATTCTGCAAAACATGCAACCATCGAAACTTATCAGGCTAACAATTCAACAATTCATGAGAATATGCACCATTTTGGTTCAATATACACATCAGAATTATCTCTCCCAATTTCTTGGTGTTATCACCATGACAATTCTAGATAATACCCAAGTCTCGAGAACACAAGCGCACAGTGCCTTCAGAGATACAGTTGTGCAAGAAGGTGGATTTCCAAAAACACTTTCACCAAGACGCGGTATCACGTGTCTCAACATGTCAAATCCACCACTTGTGGAGTGGGCGATGACTAGTCAGATCACCCTGCTTCACTCGTTCGGTGATTTGCAGCCATGTGACGTTAGCTGAACGCCGCCATGTAATGAACTCAAAAGGTAATCATTCGAAATGGATTTGCCGAGCATGGCAACCCAACTCTCTTGTACATAATCCATCTGCGCTTCATAATTGGAATTCTATAATTACCAATCCCTAAGTATGAAGGTATCTGCATATCCATAATCGAATTAATCTCCAAACTTCTCAACTTTCTTCTCTCTATAAAATCATTTCGATATCCACAACCTGAGATACGTGGACAAGGCTAAATCGAGTGAGACTGGTTATTCGAGCAACATGCTAGACTTTCCTACGAATAAGGAGGAAAGGGTCCTTGCACACATTCTAGAGACTAAATTACACACAAAGCTAGCTATAGACTCACGGTTGGAAGTCAGGTTGAATCCCACTATGAATGATTTAGTCATCAATAGGCCAACCCCTAAGAAGAAAAGGAGCAAGTGGTAGAAGAAGGAGGAATCTACGGCTGAAAGTGTTGGAGAGAATCAACCGATCTGGTTAGATTCTTATTTAAAGGAGGAGATCGCTAAGCTGAAGTGTGTCTTCAACTAAAATTAAGTATGTTTCAGCAAATTTTTGAACATCCGGTAGCGGAGGTAAGGAGCACCAGAGATGATAGGCTTGTTCTTAAATGACCCTTTTTACAACAGGCTAACTGTTGTCATCCCTCCTTTGTAATTTTGTGATTAATACGATTATATAGATACAGAAACAGATTTTAGACTGTTTTATTACAATTTCTATCTGGTGGTGTTATGAATCTTGTTTTCTTTTATAATATATTTTTCTTGTAAGCTTATATTTTACTTTCATTTGTCTGAATCGGGGGAAAATAAAACTTGAAATTCTTTTTAATCAATGCTTCGATGTGGTTGTGTGTTTTTTTTTCTTCTATTATTATGCAAATTAAACTGAGACTCATTGCCTTCCAAGCAACTTTGCGCGCACTAAACTTTGACCTGTACATTTATATTTATCGTGCATAGCAATATCACAAGGTAAAATTATTTTCTGCGCACCTATATCTACTATGCATTTATTCTCCGTCGCACCGACAACTTGCGCGCACTACTTTTACGTTGTGCGCCAATACCCACTGCGCAAAGTTTTGGTACCACGCACCAATATTCCACATGAATTTCTCCCTATGCATTGCACCATGTCAAATTTCAACATATTCCATCGCGCACAATTATCTGCACGCACTATTGAATACACTGTCGCGAGATAACTTATACTCATACTTATGTGCGTACCAACAAAAATCCTCTGTGTTAAGCAATACTTGCACACCCCATGTGCACATTACTATTTGTGCGCTCACCGTGCAGGGCTAAATTCAGTGCATGCATCTGCACATAATAATCTTTCGCACGGTGCCACAATTTACTGCGCACGCCAACGTTTTCCCACGCGGTGCCAAAATTTACTGCGCACACCAACACGCCAACCTTTTCCATGGACGCTCCATGACTCAAATTTTGGTCACTTCGAAGTTATTCTTCTGTGAATATTCACTTCAACGGAACCCTTCTGGTCCATCCAGGCTTAGTATTGAACTGAAGCTCTGATACCAGTTTGTAACATTCCCCCGGCCACCCGCGGGCCGGGGGTCACCACTCCAGAGCAACCTCTCATGCTTTGACACCAGTCAGTAACATCCCCATCCTTAACAGGTCGGATCATGCTACTCTAGGGAACGTTTCGTTCCCTTACTGCGGAACATATGGTAACATACCCAGTAGTCAACTGAGCTATGCCACATAAATTTTCTCTTTAAATTGCATGAAACTTAAACATATACATACAACACTCTTGCAGAATCTTTACATATAAACATAAAAAAAAAATTACTTATGTAATATACAAATTTTATACTGAAATAACAGTAACCATCAATATGCAACATATACAGGGAATTACCCATAAATATACAGGAAATTATAATCACATATATGATAAACCGTAACATAGGCATATAAATAACAAAGCAACATATCATTTTATCATACGATTGGTACTTATCTTGGAAATATTGTCACCAACTGCGTACAGACCATCCACAAACCTCCCATCCTTAGACTACATTGTTCATCACTCTCAACAGTGAGTCACCCCCAATATGGGACTGAACTCCACCTAGAGTAAAGGGTTCCTAACCAGGCTAAGGCTCATGGACAACAGGAAATACTCCATCTCAAGTGCTCACTCAACTAACAGCCTACAGCCTCTCATTCCCCACATGCCTTTCCCACCCAAGGAAGTGTGCCCCTTCTCTACTCAATAGTCCCTTGGCTTCCCCACTTCCCTTCCAAGGCTTCAACAACAGGCCGGACTGGAAGTCTCTGAGCACTGAAGCTGTAGTTTATCACCTTCGAGAATCAATCCCCAACAATTCTCTCACTCAGAGAATTTCTAACGGGCCTGACAACCCGCTTCTTCAATACCACTCCAAGATAACCAGGTACACCAACTGGAAAAGACTATGGGAACAGGCTCTGAAATGGTGAAATGGTTGTCTCAAGGATAACAGAATGTTTGAGTGAAAATGGTCATGGAATCATTGACTGGATAACTGAGTGTGAGAAGGAATCACTGTGTTACTCATCTTGAAAGTGATGGTGTGAATGATGGTCAAGCTGCTGGTAAGAAATCCCCATGAAAAAAGTGACCAAATGAGCTAAGTCCCCCATGATATGAATGCAAGTCCCCAACTAGACACTTGTCATATCGAAAGTTACTTCGGTCCACTTGTCCCCAACTTTAGAACTTAGGATAAAATAATTACCCATACTTTATACTTTAGGAAATATTAATATAATATTCCTTGACTTTTGGCCATGCCTTTCCCTAACTGGTGAGGTTCAGTCCTCCATCTCTTTTATCATAGTTAGTCTGAGCGCAACGATGTATTTTATATTCATCATGAGTCATGTACAAAGTAGGCGCACTGGCCTTTGACATCTAGGTGTTTTAGCCTAATACCAAAACATAAACATCCCAGCTTATAATAACTGGCTCACCAACCTATAACAAATATCATATATACGAGGCTCATTGTCCTCCATATTGCATGCACCTTAGTTACTGCGTGCAGTATCCAGGAATGTGAATACTACATCATTTTACAACGCAATTCATTCACGCACTATGCCACATGACGTGCATTACCAGATGATGTCAAAACAACTCACCAGCTTAAGTACACTTATATTACATTTACAATTGGGTTCGTTTGAGGGATATTACAATCTCTCACTATGAACACTCTATCTATATCTCCCACTAACTCTCCCTACCTCTCTCTCTCTCCACTCTCCTACCCCGCCCCC
>JZKD02S2253926.1:36771-47718 GCA_000966675.3 Picea glauca
TATTCTCCTTTGTTAGAAAACCCTCGTCCCCATTCCTTATTGTAATGGAAATGTAAGATTCTTTCTAGATTAAAGCCTTATATTTCTCTGTGTCATGTTTCACTGTTTACAATTTTATAATTATCACTGAACCAGGAAACGGCCTACTTGTGTCATTATTTTCTGTTTTAAGTTTTTAAGTTGTTTTATCAATATCTGACCTGAATGTCTGAAGTAACAAACTTATTAAAAAACCCTTTTATAAAAAATATAAAAATCAATCATCCATGACAGTCCCAAACGGAAGAAAACCGAACATAGAACCCGGTTTACAAGATCAAACTAGTATTGCATTGAATCTGTTTAACACTATCTTGCAAACTGCAACAAATCGAACCGAGTTAGAACGATCTTGGGCTGCAATTGAATGCGATATAACCATCCAGGAACAAAGAGAAGAAAGACAGAGACAGTTGAGAAACCGACTCTGATCTAGTTTCCCTTGTTTCATTGTTTAATAAGTGTTATCTTTTTTTGGATGCCTAGACGGTGTGTTTTATAGCCTTAAAACACAAACTCTGGAACAACACATCTAATGATCCATCCTATCACCTAATGACCATAACTTGGGAAAATTTATTCCAAGAGACAAAAAGACCAACAAGCCGGGAACTCCATCAAGAGACCCACCAATCATATCTGAATCATCAGGTCTCCTATCATTGTAGGACACTAACATAGGCTCCAATTTGGGATGGTAGCTCCTGAGGAGGTGTCAAGAATCCCAACTCTCTGGATTCGTAAATCAATGCCTTATCCATTAGGTTGATCCCACAACCTATATTTTGATCTGTCCTGCACCCTAGTGACCAAAAATCAGCTAATTATTCATTCGGACCTTGATTGAGTCTTTGAAGTAAAACAGAAAGAAAAATAAACCACATACTTTCCCAACAAGCTTATTTGCATATGGTAAATATGATAAAAAATGATGATCTGATGATCTTATTTATATACATACATCTTATTCTAATCTTGAGAATGCTTGATCCTAATCAATATGAGACATCTAGTATAACCAGTCAAAAATTGGATCTGAAACCTGGGCTCTTTCTCCAATTTCCCCCAAGCTCAGATGTAAATCTGGTAATGATATGTGATAAGGATTTCTATCCTGATCTCCCTTACATGAAAATTGATCAATCTGAAAAACCACTAAATTACTGAAAATGTGTTGTGGACCTTCCACGAAAAATTTCTCCATGTACATACCTATAGGATCCAAATAGACCTGAGTTGTTTCTTGGCATTTTCAATCAGTCCATTCCATCTCCTGACCTTGTGTTGCTCGTGAGGTCTTCCAGTCTTCAAACATTCCAAGATACGTTTGCATTTCATCTGATGGGTTTTGCAATGATATTTCTGTTGAACCAGACAGTGGGGAAGATTGTCTGATCATATCCATATCGTAACAATTTTTTAATTCATTAGGAGTAAATGAAACCAGGCTTTGAAAACACACATTATCTAGAATATCAACTATAGGATCATAAAATGATTTTGATTACTGTGGAATG
The DNA here is from genome assembly GCA_000966675.3 of Picea glauca. Classification (NCBI taxonomy): domain Eukaryota; kingdom Viridiplantae; phylum Streptophyta; class Pinopsida; order Pinales; family Pinaceae; genus Picea; species Picea glauca. Next base: position 38,328 of record JZKD02S2253926.1, read on the forward strand.
GGATTTATTGGCACTTCAAGGCTGGCACTGTGATTCTTAACTGGGATATGGCCAAGATTCTGTCTCAAAATTTGAAATGAATTAAAGGATAGAGGTAGTGAATCAAAATGGATCAGCTCATCACCTATTTTGGGCTTCATGATTTCATCTGAGGTTCGACCTTCAAAAAGGATCAAGGGATGCACCTCTAGATCAGCTTCTGTATCATCCTTGTTCTCCTCAAATGATGCATTAGAACATTCCTCTTTCTTACTATTTACAATCTGCTGGCAACGCTTTCTCAGGAGCGAGGCAAAAAATAGGGGCAAGCAGTTTGCATTTTCTTGAAAATTTTCTGCGCCTTCCCCCTTCAAAATTTGAAGTGAATTAACCTCTAATGGTAAAGAATTACATTCTAGAGTTTTGAATTCTGTTTCAGGCTCTGAATTTTTCCATGAACTTTGAAAATCAGAGAAACTTGGATATTGAAATCCTGGATCTAAAATAGCCTCTTTCTCAACACTAACATCCTTCACTATCTCATCAAAAGATTTACCTTCTTTGATATTTACGACTCGTTCAGAAATTTCCTTCAAAAATTTAAAAGAAGAGAAGAAAAAGGGTAAAGTTTGTCCACTTACCCTAAGACTTTATGCATTATGATCATAATTGTCATCGTACCAATCAAGCTTGGGTGAATCATCCATGGATGAAAGGCCATTGAACATGCATATCATATCAGGAGAATCTTCCTCCATCTTCTGATTTTGAACTTCATCTTTGACTGTGTCATGGATTGAGTACATGAAATAATCATTGAGTGAATCAAAATGCTGAGGATGGGTTGCAAGGTGTTTGGGGACATTGATCCTTTCCCTTTCTGGCATTAATGGGACATAAGGTCCTTGAACAACAATTTCCTCTCTGCTACTAATTTCCTACATCATCTCCTTTACAGTGTTGGCCAGGACGTCTAGCTTCACTTCTGAAGGTGCCATCCGCTTCTTTTCAGTTCTGGCCTTTTCCTCTGCTCTTAACTTGGACCTTTTGTACAGGAGATTAGCTTCTATGTCAACTGCAACATTTTGCATTTCCTCAAGGGTTACAGTGTCTCTTTCTCTTAACTAGAATGTCATTTCTGGATCAAAGGCATCTGGGTAATGCAATTGAGATAAACCAGGAGGTGGCCTTACATCCAAAAGTATTGAATGATACACCTTATTGAACCTAGTTGAGAACTATTGTACTGTCTCTCTCGTCTTCCTTTTCAAGTGGTCATACTCTTCTAGGATAAGGAAAATATTTTCTATGACCACCCACCTATCTAAGAAAACTTGCATGAACTAATGAAAATTTCTAATGCTTGCAGCTGGAAGGTTTTTAAACCAATTTTTAACTTTACCTTGCAAACACAAGGCAAACATCCTGATATAGACATCGTCATCTTCAACCTCATAAAGGTCAATGAAATCTTCAAACCTCTGGATGTGTTTTTCAACAGTGATATTGGCATCCTCTCCATCAAAACTAGGCAGCTTATTGTTATAATTGACAGGGAGGTCATGGAGAATAGGAGGCAAATCTAGAGGCTTATATCTGTCTGGGATCTTTGCATCTATAGAAGGTAAAGCAAAGGGCTGATGGTTAACTGGAATTTCAACCATGGTAAGAGATGAAGCATGAGATTTGTGTCTTACTAGACTATCTATAGATATGGGAGTGTATAATAGAGCTATAGTTAAAGGATGAATCTTTTGAGGTTCTTCAGCTCTATCATGATCATTATGAGTATCAATAATTAATTCTTGACCAGAATTATAATAGGAGAGAATACAATTACAGATAAAGCCAACGATATCTTGGATACAATTTGAGTTTGAATACCTGATCTTTCCAAGTTGTCTTGTCATGTTTAAGGTCCTTCCTCTAGTGGAGTCTTTGAATTGGAACTGATCTGGAGATTGGAGTCACCAGGTGAATGATCTTAGCCTTCTTGTGTCTAGTCACTATCCACCATCAGTGATCAGATCTCGAACTTTGAAGTGTACTACTGGGAAAAGTTCCCTAGTATGGTCGCCATTCTGTTAGCACTCTGTAATTTGCCCAAGGTTGTGGAGGAAGTCACATAGGAAACATCAAAACCACTTCAAGTATTGGATCTATCCCTCCAAGACTCAGAGAGGGATCTCTTTGTTTGATATAAATTTGTTTGAAGAGGATATTAGGCTAGTTATACAAAACATGGGTTTGTTTATGGATTTTGAATTGGTTTGGTTGAGACATAAAAAGGAACATTGGGCAAAATGGAGTCAAGGATAAAATACGATTAAATGAATAAATAACAGAGAGATATGTAGCCAGGAAAGACAGTCATATCAATGGATTCTTATAATTTGTGAGGTGGAGAGAGGAAAAGATCAGAGGTCATTTCAAATGCAGAGCAGAGTTTATCTAAATTCTACATTCAATCTTTAGAAGAATACATAAACATTGTCTTTAAGCCAGATCAGGGTGTTCATGACAAATCCTAAGCATACTCTTCTTATAAGCAATGAGAACAAAAAAAAAATATGAAAAACAAAGGAATAACAATTTACATCAGAGAAACATCACCATAGAAAATGACACAAGAATCTGGAAAATAAAGTCTTCGTATTCATTTATTACAGTCAATTAAATCCTATGAGCATTTTTACATTTTTTGGTCATCCCAAGTCCAACCCCTCTTTTCTTCAAAGTCATAGGTTTTATAGCCTTTACATAACAGTTTAAGATCCTATAAAAATGGATCTGAAATACTTAAAATAGAATAAAACCAAAACTAGTATGATATGTCAAATCTAGTCCTAATTTAAGGGCCAACCCTTATCAACTAGATCTTCAACAAGATTCGATAGCATTCAACACTATCTAATATCTTCAATAACTTTCCAAGTGATGACAAGGCATTTTGAAATCTTGTTTTGACAAATAAGTAGTTTTTAACCAAAAATTTGAAAATCCACTTAACCTTCTTGCCTTAGAATCTACCTCAAAAACTGGAAATGGATGATGATCTATATCCTTTTAATATTTATCTTTCATTTGGAACTCCTTCCAGAAACAAAAATCTTTGATCTAAGAAAAAATATGAGCATTATGCCAGTTTCTACGTTTTCGGTGGCTTACAGGTATAAAACTGAGTAGGATTAGCTACCGAAAGAAGAGCTTTTAGCAGCTAACAACGCTTTGAGGAAAACAAATATGCTCTCGAAAATCCTGAGTTTTACACAACCCTTCAAAACTGCAAAAATGTATTTTCTTCGATCTACCTACTCTTTAGGATCCTTATTTAGGTTCTCAGCAACTTCTGCTAGATCTTTTAAATTAGGATGTACTCTTGGCTTAGGATTTTTAAGCCTTATTTTGATCCTTAAACCTCTAACCATTTTAAGAAACTTACAATTCTCCTTCAGCAATTTCTTATTCCTCTTCTGTTCCTTTACATGCATTCTATCTAACCTTTCAAAACAATCCCTTACCTCATATAATGTGTTTCTTATAGTTTGGGTTTGGGACTTAATGACCCTCTCAAGCAACTTCATCTTTGATATTTCTTCTTTAAGTTTTTCAATCTTTGATGCTGACTTCTTTTCTTTGCTTGTTGATGCTTCAGGAATATCCAAGTATGGAACCTCTAGTGAAAAAGGTGCTTCTTCAAAAGAAGCTTTCTCAGGAACCTCTCCTTCTACTGACTCTAAATCCTCCTTTGAATCTGTATAAGGAAGATTCAGGACATTTTTGTGAGGGGCACTGGCTTTCCCTTCTCACTGAAATCAAGATTCTTTTTAGCTCTCTTAGACTTAGAAGAAGAAACTAGCTCCTTTATTTGTCCTAGGGAGATAGCTCTTCTTTTCCTTTTACTGCTCATGGGTGTAGAATATTTCTTCGATGAGATCTTGTTCTTGACCTTGGGCTGGGGTTCTAGTTCAAATTCTGCCCAGAAAAGAAGATGCCCCCAAGTCTTATTAATCCTCTGCAATTCTTCACGCACTATAAGCCTGATGAGGCTATGATGGGAGAGCCTACCCTGCACCTTGCTAGGTTTGGCCTGGACCTAGTGTGTCATTTTTTCCAAGCTTTTGTGAAGGTATAAGGGAATATTCAAAGGGCATCTACTTGTAAAATGGTTCATAATCTTGAAATGGTAGAACATTACTCTACCGTATCTTCCTTCACATGTGTGTATTCCTGAATTGATTTAAGAAAATGTTGCTACTTTTCTTCCAAGAAGGATCTAGAGATATCTTTCTTCCAAGTGATACATTTGTGTTCAAGCTTGAGATAAGACCTGAATTCAATGTCTTTAGTAGTGGTTGATTTGAACTATATTTTACCAGTTCTGGGCATCTCTGTTGTTGCTGCAACAATGGCTTCATTAACCTGTACCTCAATTGTTCCAACTTTGGCCTTGGCTCCATCAAAGGTCAATGCAAATGCCTCAGCCACACCTTGATGAAATCCTTGGAGTTTTTCACAAAACCTGTAGAAACTAGCATATCTGAACATCTGGAAAATATCAGGGTGAGATTCTAGATATGTTATGTCATTGAGCTCCTTCCTGAGTAGAGATCCTCCCTTCTTCATCTGCAAAACTAGTTGTCAATACTTGCAATACAATAAAATTGGGATTGGGGAGACACATTGGCGTTGATAGGGGACGAATTGAAGTTTGGGCAGAGGAAAAATGCATGATATGGGGGAAAAGATTTGAACAAAAACCCTTGATAAAGAATGGAACTCAAATCACAGTGATGATTGTATCATTCGACCAGGATGGAAAACCACCTGATAGATCAGGTAAGGATGAATGATGTTGCCTTATGATGATCTTAGTTGGCAGCAGAGAATTCAAATCTTACTAGATTAGGGTTTAAAAATCTCACCGGATAATCATAATCGGACATACATCACTTGCTAGATCATGTCATTATCCAATTTCAGTCAATTTCAGCAGAACTTGAGATGATGATGGCATGTGTACTATCGACAGTTCAAGAGTCCAATGGGACAGGCCGACCGTTGAAAAAAATCTACGCTTTCGACAGCTTAGAGAACCTTGCACATGCCGTTTTAGCTGCCAAAAGTGACATCTTTCAGCATCTTAGAATGCTTTGAACAATGTGCCTTAGCTGTCAAAAGTGAAAATCATAAGTTTTTCTAAATAAAAGTACAGACTCATCACTTCTTGAAAAGACAAGTGAAAAAATCATCCTAAATACACTTAACTCAAGAATAACAAAAAATATTTCATCTAATGATCCATCCTATCACCTAATGACCATAACTTGGGAAAATTTATTCCAAGAGACAACAAGACCAGAAATCTAGGGACTCCATCAAGAGACCCACCAATCATATCTGAATCATCAGGTCTCCTATCATTATATGACACTAACACGTTGAAGGAATCTGTTATGATGTTTCTTATTTAACTCGTCGGATGTTGCGTCGGGACCACATTTTGCAAACTAAGATATCTGAGCTAACAAAGAATTGATTGCATACTGTGTTGTGCTATCTAGACCTCGTCATTTATTTGATTACCTTTCTTGTTAGTTCGCCTATCTGATTTATTTTATTACAAGTGTGAATGTCGGGTGAACGTAGCGCAGTAAAGAAGTCGGTGGAGGAAATTCTCGTAGATCTCATGACTAAGAAAGTCATGTCTATAGGAATACATGCATCCTTGACTAGCGGATTGCAAGAATCCCCATCGACTAGACGACGTTTTGGCCGTGCTGCTGAGAAACGAAGCAAGAACCGTGATGATCTAGCTAACACGAAACAGATCCCGTCGGTCTTTCCACACTACACCCCACCTTTGACTGGCGCGGTGAACCATGATAGTGTCCCATGTGACTTTGAGTACACACTCATCATTGCATACCTCATGAAGGGGATACATGCAATTGGACCCCAGTTGGGACTAATCCCAGCTCTCAAGATCAGTGACTTTAACCTCAGAGACCAAAATAACTATCCAAAGCTCGCACTGCATAGGTACCTAATGAAGATGACTTGGAAGAAGCCCAAGATAGTTCCCCAGACATGGATTAAGGATATCGTGTGCTCAATGATATTGAACGTAATGAAGATCCCCCACTTCAGCTCACATCAAGAGGTTAACGCTTGTGTTAAACTCCTCCTGTTGTGATACCATGGAGGGTATCTATGGATTGACAGGCATGTCACTATGGATCTGGCATTGATCCACTTGATCACTGGACTAAGAATGCAGGGATTGGAATCTCACCAGTTCTACCCAGGGAAGACGTCATATCACTCCCTGGCAAAACGAATAAAGGAAGCCTACGACAATGTAGAGAAGGGAAAGCGAGGCTACAAGGTAGCTTCCATCCAGGATGGTGCAATGCACCTAGATTTTTAGTTGATCACTGGAAAGCTCATCAGAAAGAACTGGCCGACACAAGTCATAGGTTTTGTAGTCGACCTCGCAGGGAAGTGTGTCGAAGGAATGTAGATGGACTGGGGGAGTTACCTTGTCAACGAGTTGGAGAAGGACTGTCACGAAGCAGAGGACTAAGGATATGAATTCCACTTCAGTTGGTTACTGGTGCTCATTACATTTGTTGCTTGGTAGATGTTGAAAGGAGTAACATTCCTTGAAGTCGAGCCATCAGAACCGTTGGCCGCGAGGTTCGCTACCTTGTGGTATATGAACGATATGGTGAAGCAGTGGCAGTCGAATGTTGTCTTCCGTACTTATTACCTACAGATAAAGAACGCCATTGAATCCTTCCCCCAGATGACACTGAATACACTCCATCGATACAGGCCACCAACGAAGTTTCGTGCAGACTGACACTTCATCTACATCACCGTATGTAGGGATGAAAGTAAGGAGGAGCTACAGTCTTACTATAAGTTGACTGAGGAAGACACGAAAGAGATCACTAAGGAATGCCCAACAAAATTCCTTATACCAGTGGAGGATGCAGAACTCTCCGACCTCGATATCATCAGAAGCCCATTAGTCACTCGGGTCGAACATGATGGACAGATAAATGCAAAGAAAAAGAAGAAAAAGGATGAAGTCCAAGACATAGAAAGTGATGGGAAGGATAATGCATCGGAGGAAACTATGCCTGAGTCACCTACAGGAGGAGGAGGAGACGAAGTGAACCAAGAGGAAGGAGGGGAAGAAGGAGAAAATAACAATAAAGGCGAAGATACACCATTGAAGGATCCCCTCACCATAGCAGCAACATCGCAGAAGAGGAAGGTTTCCCCGGAGAAACCTTCGGTAAGGAATAAGGCTCACGTCAACAAGCCTCAGTCGAAGAACGTGCTCACAGTGGATGACATTGATCTCATCATCACATCTATATAAGATGCTTCAGAATATATCTTTCAAAAACATAGGGCAAAGTAGGAGTTGATGTACAACATAATAGAAAAAGACCTCAGAGACATCCAACAAGCTATCCATTCGAGCCACGCAGTGCCTACTGTGCCATCCTCAATAGAAAATGTAGAATTGGGGGATGATCCCACCCAATTGCGAAGGTTAGCAAATGCGACAGAGGTTTGACTTCGTCGAGCCCAAGAGGGAAAGGAGCAGGCCACATAGGCATTAAATAAAAAAAAGGAGGAGGTCCTATAGAAAATTTGAGTTGCACAGAAGGAGAAAAGTGAAATTCAGGTGGAGTTTGAGCAGAACAGTGCAAAGATACAGGAAGAAAAAGACCAACTACTCAGAGAGTAGATTGTGGTCAAAGAGGCAGTAACTAGAGTACTTCACTTTTTTCCATCCTTGGTACAAGAGGAACCAGAGTCAATAGAGATGAAAGTGGGGAAGCTCGTTGAGGCCATTCAACAACTTAAAGCAAGAGTAGAAGAATTAGAACTTCAAGCAGTGTCGAGCACTCCACAAGAAGTGTAGGATCAGAGGGAAGAAGCTGCTAGGAGTGTAGTAGAACAAATCAGGGCATTGGCCTCAGAATGTAAACACATAAGTTATCGAAGTGCGCAAACCTATGAGTGCCTTGCAGAAGATCTGAAGCTGAGGAGATTGGAAGCAAATATCTAGGAGGAAAAACAACAGGCATCCATCGTACAAGCACAAATGAAACTGTTGACTGCAATTGAGAATATGAAGAGGTCACAGGAGTAGTGCACAGTCTAGTAGCAGGTTACTGCCATCCAGAGCAAGGTTATGGAAGTGACATAGAGACTCCAGGCGGTGCAGGACGAAGCCTTCACTCTTTTTGAAGAGATTGAGGGATAAGGCTCACAGCTGGAACAAATGGTTGTGACAGTGGAACAATGCCTGGAAGGGTCTGTCACCGAGAAATTACTTCAGGTGTTCGCCAAGCAGGAGGCCCTAGAGAAGTAGCAAGTCGAGGAAGCTTGAGCTAATCTTGAGGACTTCGAAGAATATTTGTCCAGATCAGAGTGACTCGGGATGAGTCACAGGTGAGTGTTGGGGGCATGTTGGCCCTTGACCAAGTTTTGAGAGAACATTGGTCATGTTTGACCATTTTTGGGACTTCAACAGGTTGGTCGAAGATGAAGCTCCTAGGCGAAGTAGATATCGCGGGATCTCGCCCATTTTTACGGGATTTTTGGGCTATTAGGTTTATGTAACGGGTATGGGATGTCGGCCCATGGGTTTACCCATGTTTAGGTCTTTTTGTAATGTATAAATATGTAGCTAAGTGATTGTAAGAAGTGTGTGTTGGCTATGTGCACAATATGTTGTAAGAAGTAGATTCGGTTGGCTTTGTGCAAGTATTTGTAAAGCCATAGCTAAGTGTGAGTGATTCTAAGTGGCTTTGTGCAGATAGATTGTGTAAAGATCAGTGCCTTGACCTAATTTCTAGGAAGGTGGATCTAGTGCGTTGTGCACAGATCACCTGTCCAGTGTGAAGTTAGCTTTGTGGCTCTGTGCCTATAAGAAGATTGAAGGAGACTAATAAAGAAGAAGAAGATTTGGTGGACGTAGCCCCACACTGGGGTGAACCACATATATCCTGTGTTCTGATGTGCTTTGTGCAATATTTCTCATGTTGTTTATGTGTTTATATACTTAGTGCACTGATCTTGATTTATGATAGATAGATCTATGGATGCTTAATTCTCTATTGATGATAAATGAATGTTAGATATGATCCAATAACTATGTGCTAAGTGATGAAAAGTACTTGATCTTAGTTGCTATTGCATTGTTCTGTATCTAGGGTTTAATATGCGATGTGAATGGATTTATGAACTAATGTATGGTATTCGCTAAGTGATCTGTTAGGTTTTGTGATCATAGATCTGTGTCCTAGCTAGGTTGTAGACACCTGAGTCCTAAAACCATCCCTCCCTGTACCTCGGGTGAGACTTCATCTTCTTCGCAAGTGTT
>JZKD02S2253926.1:60299-73026 GCA_000966675.3 Picea glauca
AAGGTTATAGGCGACAAGATCCCAGTTCAAACTATATTGCCAGAACTTGACGAGGAAGGAAAAATCATATTGGATCCTGAATCCATCACTGACACAAGAATTCGCCAGCTGAGGAGTAGATCCATTTCAGAGTATCTCATTAAATGGAGGAAACTATCAGCTGAAGATTCCACTTGGGAAGATGAGTCTTTTATACAAAAGCATCTAGAGTTACTCAAGCGTTGCAGACAACACTTGTCTCAAGGGGAGGGGCATGTTAATCCCTAATATTGGCTCATTACCCCTTAATTGGGTCATATTATATTAGTAATATTATTTTATTTATGTCGGCTTTAGGCCATTAGTTGTAATTATACCTCCTAGTCTCCTATATATACCAAGGAGACATTTTCAATTTGAATCATCTTGTACTTGAACATTTAAGTGGGGTAAAAGGAGGTTTCCCCCTTGAACAGTCTTATTATATGAAATTATCTCTTTTCCAAGGCATTGAGTACTTTTTCTGAGGTTTTTCTATGTTATATTGATATTTGGTTCTTAACAATACCTTCCTGAAACAAGAACAACAAAGTGTATATATGGAAATTTCATGTACGAAAAATGATAGTAAATCCTCCAAAGACGATAGAAAATGAAATTATATGATGGATGAATATAAATTATAGTTATATGATGATTTATAACAACTAAAATTAAATTTTATTAGCCACAATAATTAGTGCTCATAATTGCTAGAAAAGATAATGAAAATTGAGCATATATCAAGTAGATTGTTTAACAGTTGTCACAAGCAAGTTCTGAGTAAGTTAGATATGGGTTAGCTTAGTGTATGCAAAAAATTGTAGTAGTTAGTATGGTTGTAGCAATGTTTTGCAACAATAGTAAGTATATTAGTAATCTGCGCTAAACTAGGGTTAGAGATAGTTAGTAAAAGCTTAGGAGAATAGTGTTTGAATGTTTGATCAATCCTTCAACAAGAGAGAAGTTGGAACTAGTGCCTTTTAGGGCTTATGTATTCAATTATATCATCACAATAACTTGGAGGAATAACAATGATTATATGTGTCTAAGAGATTAAAAGGTGGAAGCTTTAGGAATAACACCTTAATTCCTCAAGTGCCAAGCCTTAGAGAGAAAATTCAACTAGGGTGTAGGCACTTCTCGGCCCTAGAAATTTCTCCTCTTCTTAGAATCTTGAAATATATTCTATGCAACAAGAACTAGACAAAGCTTCTAAAGTGATAGAAATTTAGGGATCTAGAAGCTTGTCTAGACAAGATCTTCTTAAGAAAAACTTAGCAAAATAAAGAGCAAGAAAGAAGCACCTTATGTTTCTTACTCCTAGGGTTTCAAGCAAGAAATTTCATAATATTCAATATGAATAAGTAAACATACCATAAACATTTAACATGAAATGAAAATTGCAGATTTAATTACTTCACTAAGAATAATCAAGCACATAAACCCTAGATTTTCCAAAATTCCACCAAGAAATGATCCAAAATGCATCCAAACAAGTCCTCCAAGAAAGTGCACCTTAAAATTTCAGTCAATAACCCTTAGAGGGAGAAAATTTTAGTCCTCTCTCTAAGTGAGGAGAGTTATGATGAAAAAATGAATTTAGCTAGCCATATTTATATGGAAAATCCTGGCTTAATTACCCAAGAGTTTTCCTTTTCACAGTTTTGAGACTACATGTCAATTTGCTCATTAAAATAAAAAATAAAATCAATTATTTACAAAAATACCCTAAAGACGGTGACGTCATCCCTCCTAGGGTGACGTTAGGCCTCCTCAAGGAGACATTGAGCTGGAGAAGCATGACTCTAGGCTTCCAAATGCCCTAACCCCTGTCCACAAAGTTCAACATCATATTCAAGGACCTCCTCCATCAAGTCAAACCCCGACCCTAGGTGACTTCATAGGCTAGGAAGTGTCCTCTAGGCCTCCAAAGGTCAACATACAAGTGGTAGGACATGGAAATCCATCCTAAGGTCATGTTAGAGTACCTCCAAGGGAAACATCCTTTTCTTTCATTTTGAAAATGGTCATCACGATCTTTCCCCACTCATGGGGTTGTTGCATCCATCATTGGGCTTCAAGCCTTGATGAAGGTCCGAACTAATCATCTCCTCATGAATACCTATCCACTGGGAAAGGTTCTACAAAGACAAACATGTATGCCCTCCAAGGGTCCATTAGTCATAAAATCATGCCAAGTAAGCCACATCTAATAATAAAACCACCCGAACCTGTGCATCAAACCCCCCTTTTCAAACTAAGGAAATGCTCAAAGATGTTATACAATTTGTCAAATTTAGGTGTGGGAGGAGTGTTAAGGCATCCTATTGGGTCAATCATTTCCTGGGTCCAAGGTGTTTCCCGAGAGAAACCTATCTAAGCAATGTGTGGGTGTGAAGTGGAGTGGGATAAACTTCTAAGCATGGGTTTCATGACATACAATGGTTTTTATTGTCTCATTTATGGGTTCCTTTGTAGAGGGTGTGTTGCACCTTCGTTTTCAATTCATGCTTTTTCATAGCCCATTTATTTTTTGTTAATTAATTAAGGTGTAGTCACTCGGTACTACCTATGGGTTAATCAATTATCTTGGGGGTAGTATCATAGAGTCACTTCAAGGGAGAGGTACATAGAGTTTCATGGGGGTATAGTCTAGCTTTCAACACACTTGTGTAGATCCCTCAACAAGTGGGACATCTATATATGTGAGCTTATGATTTTAAGAGATAGTGCTTCATTTTTTCTCAAGAACTCTTGGGTGAGCATATGGAAGGTTCATGATTTGGATTTTATCTTTTTATAGCCACTTTCCCCTCTAGGCATTTAGCCCCTTCTTCCCATGAAATGAGGTATAGTCCCTTCTTGGGCCAGTACACCCGAAAATACCAAAAGATAAGGAGACAGAGGTATATAATTATGGAAGGTGATAAATATGATCAGGATTGGATGAGGACTCTTCAAGGAACCCTCTAGTAGCACCCTATTCCCGAGGTTGACCAACTTACTAGAACAAAAAGACACATATAAGGAAAAGAGTATAAATTACAAGAAAATGTTTTGTAATCAAGAAAGATCGTTTGCAACATGTTCAAATTCTTCAAATATTAGACTGAAACTTACCATTATACCTGAACTCATTATGAATAAAACCCCCACCAAATCTTGGGGCTTGCTTGACCTCCCGGTAGACTAAGGATCATCCAATTTGGGAGCTAGATCAGCTCGCAGGTTCCCACAAAACCTTCAATTTAACTTCCACAGGCCTATTCCCCCTCTTTTTAGGCATAAATTACCTTTCATAGGGCTTTGACAAGTCAAGGGTGAATTCCACGTGACCCTAGGCTTGCAACCATGGACTAGTTATTAAAACTTCGCAAAATTTGGGATTTCAGAGCCTTTGAGCTTCAGGAGTCTCAGTAGAAAAACAACATGCTCCTCCTGAGCAACGAATTAGCGGAGCGCCAACCTCCCTGTGGGATCGACGACTCTAGATCTCCACCAAAATCTATGGTCGCAAAAGTCTTTGGTTATCTTGGATTTGGGGGTTTTCAAAAGACCTCCCTCCAAATATTTTAGAGTAACAGACTAGTGAACAACTGTCAGTGATCGATCAATGATTCTCTGGTGTTCGCAGATAGATGACCCATATTTGTTTCAGGATTTTGGATTCTAGGTGGTTTCCCATTGCAGCTCTTCATAACCCTACGAAGGTCAAACTAGAGGAGTTGAGATTCACTATCCACGTGCCCCATTCGTTGATCGACAGCCAAGGGTCACTCCAGGCTTCGGGCCTCCAGGAACATCTACACCAACCACTTCACAAATCCTCTGAAGTTCCTAATCCACAAATCTATTGGTTTGGCAATGCATGTCCTCAACAATGGATGGCTTCAATGAAGTTTGTCCTTCAAGTCTTCAAGGATTCTCAACACCCGCTCTCTTCTGGACTTACAAATTCTGGGATTTTTTCCGACGAATATCCTCCTCCAACTTACTATCCCTCCAAATGTCGAATCTGTGGAGGGCCTATCTGCTCACCACGTGTCAACTCATATCAATGGCCATGATTGAATTCCAGCTTCCAGGCCTTTAAAATTCTTTCACTCTTGAATCTCCACTCCTAATCTCCTCCGGATTTTTAGTCCACAAGAATACACAATCTACAGACACATTCCCTCAGGAAATGGATGACCCCGATTAGATCCGACCTTTGGGACTTTGGGGGTCTCAATGCCTCCACACTCCAAATTTATCTAACGCACAAATTCTGAATGAATTCACCGATTAACACTTGTGAAACTCCTCCAAATCTGAAGGTTGTCTACTCTTTTGCGACTTTCCAAATGGATCTCGTCCATTCATTTCTAGTCTTCAATAACTCTTCCTCCCTTTGATATTTTTTAATGCTATTTCTCCTGATCTTTGAGATTCAAAGTTTTTTGAACCCTAGCACACACCTTTCTCTTTTTCTTGAACTTGAAGTCTTAAAGGACTTTTCTATGTGAACTCCTTGCACTCACCTTCGTTAGAAAGTTTCAACACTTGTCATCAGTGTCAGCCCTATTCACTCCTTGAACGAGTCTTTCATAGAGAAAGTATACTCGAAAGAGTATATGTGCACACCTTGCACTCTCTCTATGAAACTTCCCTCTATCTCACATGAGCTTCAGAGTCCTATCGATGACTCTCAACCTGCGCACTCCTTGTTGGCACTGTGCACTCCTTGCATCAAAGATCTGCAAGATTTGCAAAGTTTCACATTATCTCTCCTGAGCTTCTGAGTTAGACTTGACTTGACCTTCGCACACCTTGTAGTCACTATGAAATCCATGCACCTAAGATTTCAGAAGAGAAACAATTGAAACTTCTAGAAACCTCACAAGTTTCCACCCTTAGCCATGAAAACATACTCATGCATATAAACACATAAAAAAGATAAAGTAAAAAGAAAACATCACATGTACTCAATGAACTCATAAATTAAGAACACCACACATTTGGAATCAAACCTCTCTATTTGTATTTCTTCAGCAAATTATGTACATGGACTCTTACATCTCTCTACAACTCTCTACAATAACTAGCAGAAAAATAACAATAACATTCAATAGCCTCATTTGGTCACAAAAGACATGTACTTATACATGGACTGGATTCTCGAGCCTTCCTACCGACTACTTCAAGGCTATCTTATCAGAATTAAAACACCTATCTGCTAAGTCCTTATTACAATAAATGGCCATTATAATCAGATATGAGATGATGCTCCATATATGTACAATCCTCTAGGAATTGAATAAAATACAATCTCTTCAAATTGTTTAAAAGGGATCTAGCCTCCAAACATTTAAAAGGGCCTTAATTACAAGGATTTTAAAAAATTTAAGATAACACGCCCTCCTTTGGAATTTGAAATTGATTTGAAATGCGCGTTGTGTGTTTAGTTGTCCTCCACTCGACCCCATTCAATGATGATGGTGATGCTCCTGCATCACATTACCTCATGGAGAAAGACTCTTGCCTTCTGGGACTAGGACAGTGTGGTCGATGTTGTTTCTATTAGTGATGTGTAGAATGCATCAAATGAAAAATAAGGGCCCTCCGAGGCTATGATCTTTCCATCTGGCTCTTGGCACTCCATGTATTCAACCTGTGGGCCTAGAGACATAATATTTTTAATTACCCATAGGTTGGGGGTAACAATAATTACATATAGTTTTGTTGAATTAGAGATGACAACTTTAGGGAATTTAATATTTAAGTTGGGACTGATCTAGTTAAATAACTAATATCAAAGGATACATTCAAATTAGGAATATTTTTTTGTATATCTAAGTTGTTAGCTCACTTGCACACAAAACATGTTCTCTAATATTGTTAATCCCTATACAAAGACCCATGCTATGTATGCAACTCCTTATCAATCCCTAGATACTGAATTATAACATCTCTAGTGTTATATTTGTATGTAGTCTAGAACCCTTCATTGCACCCTTTCATTATAATTGCAACCTTTATCTCCTATATATACCAAGGAGACCTAGTGTTAGGATCATCTTATCTCATCAAATCTCATCTTATATATTGAATATTAATCCAAATTGTATCATTATATTATTTTTCATATATCTCGATGCTTTCAAAGTGGAAAACAATGGAGGAATCAATTTGCAGGATCATTTTAGTGGTAGGTCTCAGTTTGGAAAATTGGGGTATGGGACCTTCCAGAGACATTTTAAGGCATTAAATGGCATTCATATGAAAAATTTATGCATATTTCAAGTTGACCTATTGTGTTGACCACCATGGTACGAGAGGATGCCACGTCAAACCCCATTACTCATGCATATGGAGCTAGCCATGTGAAGAATTTCAAGAATATTATAGAAGGTTCAAAACCCTACCACAATTGAGGGTTGAGGAAGTCAAAAACCTACCCCTAGATGACTATCAGGCTATGTTAAATACCAAGCCACTAGGACGACAAGGGTTTCAATTCTATGTTATTGTGTTTTGTTCCATAAAATAGTATAAAAACTGGGAGTGGAAAATTAGAGAGAATAATAGAGGGGGGTTAATTTTCTGTAGCATCCTAACATGACACAAGTCTCAAGTAACTCAATAGAGAGTGCCTTCTCCTTTGTACTTGAATTGTTTCCATATAAGAGAAAAGAGAGCAGCGCAACCTTACCTTCTAGTTGGGTTTTCTCTCGTAAGGGTTTCCCAGAGGAAATATTTGTGTTATATTGTGGATGGTGTGTAATTGTATTTTTATTTTTCTCTATTTTCAAAATTTTATCTGTTTCATGCATAAGAAGAAAATCAATAACTAAATATTCTAGAATCTAGAGTAATTAAACTTCCATAGTGTAGATTTCAGTTTATTTATCAGATCTATTGTGATGAGTTGTTCCAGTGGAATATCCAAGGTATTTTATAGATCAAATATATTGTAAATGTTTTCCCCCTCGAAGTGGGCTGCTATTCATTTATTTTTTATCATTCTCAAGGAATTGGTTCATAACATTTGGTATCAAGAGAATATATCCTAGGGTTTTGTTGTGTCAAGCGAGTCATCTTGGAATTTTCACTATAACATTTTTCTAGGATGATTTAGATAGTTACAATTGGAGGTTACTTAGGAGACATATCAAAGTACCTCTGGTAAAATATTTAGGTTCTAGGTCATTATACTTTCATAGATATAGCCTATGGAAGATAGGGTTTTTGAATCATCCTAAATTCAGTTTTAAACAAGTCATGTTGGAATTTTCTCTATAACTTTTTTTCTGGGTTGAAAATTTTTGGATAGTGAGGAGACATAGAGAATTACATCTGGTCCAAATTTTAGGTTTTTTTTATTCACATTTTTGGATATATATTATGTGGAAGTCAAGGCTTGTGACTAGTCCTTAAATTAGTCTCAAACGAGTCATCTTTTTATTTTCACTATAAAACCAATTTGGTGAAGTTTCAGAGTCTAACATTTTCAAAATCCTAAGGATACATAGCATTTTATCCATGGAAAGAAAATTAGAACTTGAATAATTCTAATTTGTGAGATATATCTTATGGAATTCGAGGCTTTTTTCTAATCCTGGAATTCATCTTAAATAAGTCATTTTGGTACTTTTTCTATAACTTTTTATCAATGGAGGTTCAACTGTGAAATTTTCAGGAGTTTAATAATTCACATTATAGTACTACAAGATGAAATTTTATATTCATAAGGGTTTAAATTTCATATATATATATATATTAGGAAAAAGGTCATCCATCTAGACATACTCCAAATTAAGGGTTTCAAAGGTACATAACTTACAATTGACATCATTGTTTTATCAAAAGGTCTATTTTTGGTGATTCAAAATTTGTGAGAAAAAGGAAGAATAGGAGAATTACTATTTTCTCACATGGTAAAGGTTTCTACTAGAAATAATACTAGTACTCCTCATAAAAAATAAAACATGGCATCTAAAGAAAGTTAAGATTTAGAAAAGAGGCTAACACAATTAAAGAACCAATTTGATGAAATGAATAATAGTATGTTGAAACCAGTGGATTTATCACATTGTCAAGAATACCTTAAAAAGGAAATGAATGAAAATTCGGAACATATGCAAAAGAGGATGAATGGAAATCGGGAACATATGTAAAAGAGGATGAATGAAAATTAGGAACATATGGAAAAGAGGATTAATGAAAATTGGGAACATATGGAAAAGAAGATGGAAAAATTGAAAATTTCCATGTATGATGTGTTATTAAACACCATATATGAGGAATTCCCTAAAGGATATAACAAGATGGATGAAAATCATGAAAATAAGGAAAACAATATTATTGAGACTCAATCACATATGAGGAGTATTTTGTCACTTTTGGAATGAACAAATTTTGAATCTCAAGATCATGATCATTTAGTACTCCAAGATCCACATCATCAAGGCTTCAATTTGGCACCAAGGAACTACTTCATTATGAACATCAATATGAGGAAGTTTGATGGTAAATATCATATAATATGGATATTCCATATGTAGAAATACTTTGATCTACACTAAGTACCAAGGTTACAAAAGGTAACTATTACATCCTTGTATTTACAAAATGATCAATTTGTTTGGTATCAGTGGCTTTGTGAAAGAATTTTTTTTTGATTATCTCTTGGTAAATTTTTATGGTTGAATTGAAATCACATTATGGGGATATTAAGAGGAATACATTTTTTAGTCAATTGATAAATCTTCGGCAAAAAAGTCCAATTATAAAGCACATTCAACAATTCCAAAAGCTCAATCTCAGGGTAAAGAACATTCCTAATAAAAAAAATTTAGAACTCTTTATGGACACTCTAAAGGAAAACATTCAACATGAGGTGCGTCTCTTTGAACCTAAATCCCTAGAGAAATATTTCAGTATGGAAAAAAAGTGGAAAAACAAAATATGGCTACTAGAAGGGTGGCCTCTAACAACTATAGAGAGAACCATGTTACCCATCCAAAACTCGATCAACCAACAAGGTTTATATCTTAACGAATGGATGAAAGAGAAGCAAAGGGACTACGTTTCATTTCTGACAACAATTATATTAAGGGTTATAAATGCGGTGAGAAGAATTTATTCTACATAGGCTATGAAGAAGAAGAAGGTGAAGAACTTGAACCATCACAAGATCTAGATCTAGAAGATACTACTCCCATGATATATTATCAAGCATTAGATGGCATTAGTACCTAACATGCCCTCAAGATACGAGGACATGTCAAAAATAAAAATTTAAGAATGTTGATTGATTCTAGTAGTACCCATATCTTCATCAATTACAAATTAGAAAAATATATCAATTTCTTTGTATATCCAACACCAAAGTTTTGAGTAATGATTGCATATGGAGGTACCATAAATTGTTTTAGGAAGTTCCATAGTATTAATCTCAATATGGGGGAGTAACTTTTGGATCGTCCCATGATTTCCATCCAAATGAGTGGTTTTGATGTTGTATTAGAGGTCTAATGGTTACACTCATTGGGGATAGTGGCCCTTAATTTTCAATATATTTTCATGATATTTTCCTCAGAAGGAAAGGAAATTGATATTAGATATATCCAATGGAAAACCTCTAAGGTTATAATCTCTAATATCATGATAAAATTACTCAAAAAGGATCACCATGGTGTAATTGCACATTTGTGCTCACTAGATGTTCAAACATCTATGTCATGTGCTCCATTGGATCTACAAATAGTTATCAACAATCATTCCAAGGTATTTGGAGAAATGCCTAAGGGTCTTCCACCTGCTCAATATCATGACCATGTTATTCATTTTCAACCAAGAAGTGTACCACCTAACATTATGCCTTACATGTATTAATATGCACAGAACATTGATATTGAGTGTATGATCAAAGAAATGTTAGAGGTTGACATGATTAAAACTATCCAAAGTTATTTGTCTTCACTAGTGGTGATGGTTACAAAAAAGGATGGTTCTTGGCATATGTGTCGAGATTATAGACAACTCAACAAAATGACCATCAAAGATAAGTTTCCTATTCCATCCATTAATGAATTGTTAAACAAATTGCATGGATAAATTTTCTTTACTAAGTTGGATCTTTGTTCGGGATATCATTAAATCAGAATGAGGTAGAAAGACATTCCTAAAACATCATCTAGAACACATGAAGTTCATTATGAGTTTTTCTCTATGCCATTTGGACTTACTAATGCATCTTCAATATTTCAAAGCTTGATGAATTATATTTTCAATCCCTTCCTTATAAAATTTGTGTTATTATTTTTTTATGACATAGTAATATATAACAAATATTGGGAAGATCATGTACAACATGTTGATAGAGTATTACAACTATTGGAAGAGAAATTGTTTTATGCAAATCACTCCAAGTGTTCCTTTAGGGTTCAGGAAGTGGAATATTTGGGTCATATTTTATCTCATGAAGGTGTATAAGTAGACCCTAACAAAATTAAAGCTATGAGGGAATGGCCAATTCCCAAACCCTTGAAGAAACTTAGAGGATTCTTAGGATTTATAGGATATTAAAACAAGTTTGTCAAGAAATGTGGTCAAATAGAATCACATCTAACAACATTGTTAAAGAAGGAAACAATTTATTGGACTCAAGTGGAAACCAAAGTGTTTGAAAGAATTAAGGAGGCTATGTGTACAACTCCTGTGCTGGCCACACCTGACTTCACAAAAAAAATTATTGTGGAATGTGATGTCTCAAGTCATGTAATTGGTGCAACTTTAATGAAAGAAGGAATGACCCTTTTCTTTGAAAGAATCCAACTTGAAGGAAAAAACTTACTCAAACCCAGTTATGAAAAAAAATGTTGGCCACACTACATGCAATTAAGAAATGGTTCCCTTACCTAATAGGAAAACACTTCAAAGTAAAAATAAATCATGATAGTTTGAAATACTTCTTGGAGAAATGATTATCTTCAGATGAGAAACAAAAATGGGTTACAAAGATGTTATCTTATTATTTTTAAATTATCTACAAAAAAGGAAAAGATAATCTTGTGGAAGATTCCATTTCAAAAAAAGAAGAAGAAACAAAAGGTTATAATGAAAGTAATATAAAGAGGTATGCAATATCATTCAACAACTACAAGAGGACCCCAGTTCATTAGATACTTTTGTATGGAATAATGATTTTCTATGGTATCACGATCACCTATATTTATGTAAGAGTTCCCAACTCAAACAGAAGGTCCTTCTTAAATTGCACAGTTCTCTTATAGGAGGACATTTAAGATTCTTGAAAATGTACCACATGATCAAGAAGGATTTTTTCTAGAAAGGTCCTAAAAATAATGTTCAAATTTTTGTGTCTGAATGTGTGGTCTACCAACAAGATAAGGGATAGACAATCAAGATGCAAGGTCTCCTACAACCACTAGCTATACCAATTCAATATTGGGAAGAAGTTTTAGTGGATTTTATTATAGGTTTACCCAAATATGAAGGAAATATTATTATCATGGTAGTAGTGGATAGATTGACAAAGTATTCCCATTTTTTCTCTCTTTCTCATCCTTTTAAAGAAATCGCAATAGACACGACCTTCATGGAAATAATTCAAAAGCTACACAGAGTCTCGAAGATTATTGTAAGTAACAAAGATCCATTTTTAACTGGAAATTTTTGGAATGAATTATTTTCTTGTTTTGGTACTCAATTGGCTCACAACTCATATTACCATCCTCAATCTGATGGGAAAATTGAGATTGTGAATAAATGTCTAGAAGGATATTTTTGTTTCTTTTCATTTAATAAACAAATGCAATGGGTCAAGTGGCTTCCCTTAGTTGAATGGTGGTACAACACATACTTTCATACATCATAAGAAATGTCCCCATTTCTCACACTTTATGGATATCATCCTCCATCCATCACATCACCATTGAAAGGGAATTCAAAGGTTCAAGCAATGGAGGACCACATAGGGCACCAAAAAGAGGTTCTCAAACTATTGAAGGACAAATTGTATATGGCACAAAATAGGATGAAACAATAATCAGATCAACATCGCAGTGAAAGGGAATTTGAACTGGTGGATTGGGTATTTCTGAGGATACAACTATATAAACATATGTCCCTCAAGAAAAAAAGGAAAAACAATAAATTAAACACCCAAATATTATGGCCCCTATAAGGTTTTTCAAAGGATTAGAAGTATGACTTACAAATTGGAGTTTCCTCCATCTTCATGTGGACATCTAGTATTCAATGTTTCTTTCTTAAAGAAGGTAATCGACAACAAGATCCCAATCCAAACTATTTTACCAGATATTAATGAATTAGGGAAAATCATACTAGGGCGAGAAACAATCATTGAAACAAGGAAATCGATCAATTACAAAGTACCTCGTCAAATGGAAGAAATTTCTAGTGGAAGAAGTGACATAGGAAGATGCAGTATTCATGCAGAAACACCTTTGGTTATTCAAGTGTTGAGGAAAACAATTTTTTGAAGGGGAGGGGCATGTTAATCCATAGATAAATCCCCATATTATGTATAAAACCCCTTATTAATCCCTAGATATTGAATTATTACATTTCTAGCATTATATTTGTATGTGGGATAGAACCCTTAATTTCACCCTTTCATTATAATTATACCCTTTACACACACACACACACACACACACAACCACATAGAAATATACAC
>JZKD02S2253926.1:111343-124260 GCA_000966675.3 Picea glauca
TCAAATTTAAAAAGAACTTGGCCATGCTTGAAAGGTATGGACCAAGTTACTATTATTGCATGGGGCTTTTATTGCAATTCTTTTATGCCCTCTTTTTCTTTCTTTCTTTTTCTTTTTTATTTTTTTCTTTTCTTTTATTTTTTCTTTTCTTTTCTTTTTCTTTCTTTTTCTTTCCTTTTCTTTTCTTGCAGAATGAAAAATCATTTGTCAACAAAAACACTAGAGACAGATAATATCCCAGTCACCAGTTGATCCTATAACTTATAGGGTGATAATAGCAGCTCCACCTGGGGATGGTACTTTCCCTGTGAAGTGCCAAGAATCCCGGTTCCTGTCATTCTGAAAATTTCTGCCTAGTAGCCTTCGTTGGGTTTTATTCTCAAAAATTAGAAGAACAATGTTCAGTAGCTTAGGGCCTTCTCTTCGAGCTTCAACCAACTGACTAATGTTCTTCACTCAGAAAATGCAAGTGAAAAATAAAAATTAAAATGGTATGTACAATGGAGAGTGAAAACTTGAATCTCTATTGAGGTGGCACATAATGTTTCAGCATTCTTCCATTCACAGGTCCTCCTGGCATATCTGTCCCATCAGCATTGTTTAGCAAGAAAGCATTGTTTCCCCTGAAAGCTTGGATCATACATGGTCCTGTCCACAGACTGTCAAATTTTCCATGCTTTCCCTTGTGTTCATTTATGGTGTCCTATCTCAGCACCAAATATCCTAACTCAAAATCATCTTCCTTGGTTCGTTTGTCAAAGATATTCTTGATGTTTTCTTGGATGACCTGAGTTTTGTTGAAAACGTCCTCCCTAGACTGCTGCAAATGGATCATCTGGTTGATCCTTCTCTGTGATTCATTTGTCTCAACTTGTACATCTTGAAGCAAATTCATGACAGGGAATCCTAAAGAAGTGGGGAAAACTACCTCTATGCCATAGACTAGCTGGTATGGTGACATACCAATTGACCTTTTGGTGGTCAGTCTGTCAGCCCATAACGCGAACACCAACTTGTTGTGCCAAGATTTCTTGTTTTCCTGCAATGTTTTCTTGATGATATTTACCAAGGTTTTGTTTGAAGATTCTGCCAGCCCATTCCCCTGAGGGTAGTAGGCTGTGGAATGCCCCAAACCAATGTGATACTGGTTGTATAAATCTACGAGCTTCTTCGATCGAAAGGAAACTGCATTATCAGTTATAATATTTCTAGGACATCCAAAGCGAGATAAAATATTATTTTCAAGGAATTTGATAATAACAGAGTCCGTGGCTTGCCTGCTTGGTACTGCTTCGATCCATTTGGTGAAATAATCGGTGGTAGTGAGAATCCACCTGTGTTGGCCTGAAGACGGGGGGGTGTATTTCTCCAATGAAGTTGAGTCCCCATTGTTGGAAAGGGGCCTCAACTGAGATCGGTTTCAGAGGTAGAGGGAGGAGTTTCCTTTTGCCTTCAAATAGTTGACATTGATGACATGCAATTACCTTTTGATGCACATCGGCAAACAGGGTGGGCCAATAGAATCTAGATCTGAGTATTTTGTTGGCTGTGACCTTCCAGTTCAGATGGCCACCACATTCTCCTGCATGAAACTCTTGTAACACTTTATCAGCTTCATCTTTCAATAAACAATTTAACAGAATTCCTCCAGGATCTTTCCAATACAAATTGCCTTCTAGAATACAAAATTTTAAGGCTTTCAAATTTAAAAATCTATCTTTAGTCTTAGTCAAACCAGGGGGAGCTTGTAGATTTTTCAAAACGAATATAAGGTATGTGTACCATGGAGAGTTGAGAAATACCTCTCTCACGCTTGGAGTCACCATCTCGCCCTGTTCATCTGCCACATATAAAAAATTAATGTCAAGAGCATGGAAGTTCGATTCAGCCATCAATTTTGCTAGGCCTTGACCCTTAATTAGTTTTGTAGGCTTAATCTCTATATCGTATTCTAAAATAACAACAATCCATTTTCCCCTTCTTCCATCAGGGTTGTCCCGTGTCAAAATGTCTTTCACTACAGCATTCGGAACATATGCTATGGTGTGGGAATGAAGAATGTAGACTCTAAAGTCTTTTATGGATTTTACCAAAGAAAAAGCTTGTTTCTCCATTATCTTTTAATTTAGAGCAGTGTCTCTTAACACTTTGCTAAAGAAATCTATGGGTTGTTCATACCCTTCGCTGTTCTTTTGCAGTTAACACCGTTGTTATAGTATGTTCGGAAGCGAAAGAAAAGAGATAGAAATCCTTAGTAAAATCAGGACTGATCAAAACGGGGGCTTCTGTGAGTGCTTGTTTGACTTGTTCGAAAGACTGTCTGGACTCGGAGTCCCATTTTATTTTTACATCCTTTTTTAGCATATTTGTAATGTTTCTGAGGAGTTATGCCAAATTGGGAATGATTCTTCATAGAAAGTTAATTCTCCCGATAAAAGACTGTAGTTCCTTGAGGTTCCTGGGGTGTTCTAATTTTTGTATGGCCTTGATTCTGTTGGGGTATATTTTGATTCCATCTTTGGAAATGATGTGTCCTAGCAGTTTGCCTTCCTCTAACCCGAAAAGGCTTAATTCTCCCTATAAAAGACTGTAGTTCCTTGAGGTTCCTGGGGTGTTCTAATTTTTGTATGGCCTCGATTCTGCTGGGGTCTATTTTGATTCCATCTTTGGAAATGATGTGTCCTAGCAGTTTTCCTTCCTCTAACCCAAAAAGGCTTTTCTTAGGATTTAAATAAATCCCAAACCTTCTACATTTCTCGAAGACTCGTCTGAGGTGTCGCAGGTGTTCATCATCAGATCGAGAAAACACAGTTACATCATCTAAATAGACGACAATAAACTTACCCGATTCTTCCATGAAGGCGATATCCATCACCCTCTGGAATGTGGCTCTTGCGTTCATCAGACCAAAAGGAATTTTCACATACATGAAAGTGCCCCATGGGGTGGTGAAAGCGATTTTTTCTTGGTCATCCGGATGAACTAGGACCTGATTGTAACCCAAGAAACCATCCAGCAGAGAAATTCGACTAGACCCGACCACCCTTTGCAGGATGTGGTCCATTTTCGGCAAGGGGTAATTATCTTTTAGGGAGACTTTATTCAAATTTCGGAAATCTATGCAGAGTTTGATTTCCCCGGTTTTCTTACGTGTAGGGACCAAATTTGAGACCCATTTGGAAAAACGCAACGAAACTATGATTTTGGCATCATACATTTTTTTTCTCTCCTTTTCTATCAGAGGGAGCAACTTGGGATTTATTCTCCTAAGTTTCTGCCTAAATGGTTTTTGGTCTTCTTTTATTGGAATCCTGTGTTGTATGATGTTGGTATCATAAGCTTTCAAATCTTCATAGCCCCAGGCAAAGACATCTGAATATTCTTTGAACAACTCAATGTATTTGAGTTTTTTCTCTGGGGGTAATTATTTAGACATTTTGACTATCCCGGGTTTCTCTTTAGTCCCTATATTACAGTCTTCTACCTCTTGTCCATGGGCTTCAATTTTCGGTTTTTTGGCTACGTCGTTAAAATCAAACAAGTCCTCTAAAGGAACTAGACCTCTAGGCAAAACATTGCTTTTCAAATGTAAAAAATCAGCATCCATTTCATCATCGCCTAATTCTCCTGAATCTACGTTATTTACACTATCAATTTCAAAATCAGAACTATTTACATTTTCATCTTCGTTGTCTAAACCTATATTTGTACATTCAAAATCATTTTTACACTGCAGAAATTCTTCGATTTGATCATCATTACCAAACACTTGCCAGTACCTGATATTGTCGGGAATGGTTGGTGTGCATTTCACCTCAACAGTGTATGGGCAGGTCGAGCAGAAAGGAATCTTACAGGTGGTTGCTGACGTAGCCAATCCGTCCGCCAGAATGTTTTGTCCCCTCGGCATTACCTACAAGTCCACTTCAGTGAAACATCTCAGGGCATCAAGAACAACATTCCTATAAGATCTAAGACGTGGGTGTTTCACAGTGTACTCACCTTTGATTTGATTGATAATTAACCCAGAATCACCTCTTACCATAATTTGTTTAGCACCAACTCTTTTCAAAAGCTTCAAACCGAGCATCAAGGCTTCATACTCAGCAATATTGTTAGTGCACTAGAAATTTAATTTGTAAGAATGATTTTCTGAATACCTGTTTCTTTGATTATGCAGCCAGACTCCTGCTCCAGCTCCTTCTTTGCTCACTGCTCCACCAAAGTCCATGCTCCAGAAATATATGGGTAACTCTTCGGTTATCACGTTCTTCATCCTTGCTACCTCAATGACTTCTTGGCCTTCGTCCGGACTAGATGTATCTTCTCCCAACTGAGTGTCTTGTTCTTCGGTGTCACCATCATTGTACAAGATAAAAGAATCTAGGTCGGAATGCGTGGAGTAGAGACGATAGTTGTGCGGCTTTTCTTGGCTACTAACCATGTACTTCATCAATGTTTCTCTGTATAGCCTTCTTTGTTTCCCGAAAACTGGGATAGTGGCATAAGACATATCTAGTTGTAGGGTACCTCTCAACTTAGCTCCCCAAGATTGGGATAGCAACATTCCATACTTCGGTGGGATTTCTGCAACTACCACATCCATTACCATGCTCTTCACAGGAATCTGAACCAAGGTGATGCATAGGTCCTTGATCAAACCAATACATCTAACTTTATTGGAGTCGAATGAGTGTAAATCCTTGTAAGGTCTGGTGACCTCCAGTCCTAGTTTATCCATTACTTCTTTGGGCATCATATCGTGGGAAGCACCTGAATCCAGCATAGCGTTATGCAAGATCAGGTCATGTATATTTAGACGGATGTAAAAAGGAGCGAACTCACCAGTATCATCTCAACCATCTACTTCAGGTCCTAAAAGAAGTTCGGGTTGATCATCAGTAAGGTTCACAGTGTCTGAATGATTTTCTGATCCAATGGTTAAGGCCTTCGTGCCTATGTCAGGTTCAATGGTCAGTGCTCTAATCACCTATGAACGATAAATGTCTTTGTTCATCAACTCGGTAAGTGGGATGGGAATTTTTACTTTGGCCAATTCCCCCTCCAGGCTGAAAGGTGTAGGAGCTCTGCCTTGGCTCATCAATTCTGGTTTGTCCGCCATATTCTTCTGTCCAGAAGTACTTGGTAGATTAACACGTGAAACCTCAGGCTGTGACGGCCTTTTCAGAATAGTAAGGTTTTTCTTCACAGGAGCTTCGGCAGTTCTCTTCTCAGGAAACTCCTCAGCAGCTGACTCAGAGGCCTTCTTGATTTCAACTACTTTCTTTGTTTCAACCGTCTTTTTTGGGGAACTACCTTCTGTCTTTTTACTCCGCAGATTATACTCTCGGTGTACCTCCAAAATGGCATTTTTGAATGCCTGTTGTTCTGCATCTTCATCTTCTTCACTTGCTTTTGTTTGATTGAGAAGAAAGAGTTATTGCTCTTCTTGGGTAAGGAAAATATCTTCGTTGTCATGAATGCCCATGAGATTTATGTGAGTATCCTCCAATTCTTCAATTACTTCCTCCCCCTCGTCATCATAATTTTCTTGCAGGGGGGGTCTAATCTGCTGATCTGGACCCCTCTGCTCTATTTGATCCCTAGGATCTCTCTGTCTGAGTTGAGGAGGGTTTCTCTTAAAGTTAGGGTTTCGAACCTGGGGAGCTGGTGGATTTTCTTTCGGAGGATTTATGTCAGACACAGTAAGTCTTTCCATCATTCTTTACACTGCTCTGGCCAAAGAATCCAATTTGGAATCTGAGGTCGACATGGAAGGTTCTTCTTTAATTGTGACTCTCCTCTCTGACCTCTGACATGCCCTTTTTGCCAATAAATTGGCCTCCACACTTATAGCACTTTTCTGCATGTCTTCCAGGGTGGTAGAATTTCTCTCCCTTAGTTGGTATGACATGTCCGCGTCAAAACCATCGGGAAATTTTATCAATGCCAAACCCTTTGGAGGTTTGATTTCCGCTGGGATTGCATTGTACAGGTTATTGAAACGAGTGCATTAATCTTGCACTGTCTCACCTTGATTTCTTCTAATATTTTCATATTTGGACAAGATTTGCAGAGGGTTTTTCTTTACCTCCCATCTGTCAAGAAAAATTCTTTGGAATGCGGTGAGGTCAAGGACTGAGGTGGAACGCAAACCTTTGTACCATTTTTTAGCGTCACCTATCAAAATTTGGGAAAAAAATCTCACTTGAACATCAGCTTCATCGACTTCATGCAGATCATAATAATCATTCATTTTATCTACGTGTTGTTGTGCACTCAAAGGTCCTGTTGCATCGAACTGTGGAAGTCTTGTTTGATAGTCTTGGGGCATGGCATGTAGAGGCGCAACCAGCACCAAGGGAGCATATCGAGTTTCCATGATGGGCGGAGGAGGTGGGACGAAAACCTGGATGATTGACAAGGTAGCAACTAAAGACAAGGACGAGGAGGGACTGGATAGCACTGAGGGAGTGATTTGTAGTTTAGTCGTAGGAGACAGAACTTCAGGGGTTCGGGGTTGCAAGACTGTTGGGCCTAAGATGATCCCAGTCACAAAACTATCGGACCGTGTTCTAACCAGGCTTTGTTGTGGAAAGGTATCAAGGTCAGGGTTTTGAGAGGTAACAGGCTTCCCTGAAAAGGAAAAGGACTTATGAAGGGGAATATGACTCACTGAGCCTTCACCTAAGGTCTTTTATATGAGCAACTGTTCGAGGTTATCTGTCACTATTGCAGGTTCTGGGTCTGGATAAGATCGAGTATAAACTTTCTTGGGAGCCAGAATTATTTTTGGTTTTTTATATATATATTTTTTAGTTTTGTAAGTCCGAAAATAATATGTACAAAGTTTAATCAACCTCTAAACATTACTTTCTTCTCAAATTTGCAATATTCCACGAAACAAACTTTCTTTTTAGGGAAAAGAAAACGTGAAATTATCAATTTTTAGTTCTGTCCCCAGCGGAATCGCCACTATGTTAGCACTTGGTAAATTTCCTAGAGGTTGAAAACAGAAGAAATCTACAAAGGTAACTTTATCCAACCACTTGTGAAGCTGGGATTTAGCCCTTCCAACTTTAGAGAGGGATCTCTCTATATGATTTATCTATGTTTCCAATTTTAGATATTAGGCTAGGTAAAGAAATAGGTCAGTTTTTTTGTCCAAGTGTTTTTTGAATTGGTTGAGACAGTCTACACATCCATTGGGCTATGGGGTTTGTGTTTAATAAAATATGAAATACAAACCAGAAACGCAAAGGAAAAACTTTCACAGGGTGAGATAATATAATCACTGGATCTTTTAGTAGCTTAAATGATGATTAGCAGAAAAGATGAGAAAGATAATTTCAACAAAGAAGCAGCTAAGAATTCCTTTATTGAAAATACCAGAAGAAAAACACTAAAATCTTTCGAGTCAGAAATAGGGTATACGAGATAAATCTTGCAACATTTGTTACTCTTAAAGATTATAATTAGAAAACAAGATGATCACAAAGCAAGAATAACACTCAACTTAGAGAGTAAACATCACCAGTGAATACACACAAGAATCCTGTAAAAGTGCCTCTTTTTTATTAATGGAAGATCTCTTCAAAAATATTACAGTCTGATAGCGTCAGGGTGTGAAGATAAAAAACCCCCATTACTTCGAAAGGTGAAGTATTTATAACTCAAATTAAAAATGGTCATGTCATTAATGACCACGACGTGCTAAATCTATTTTTAGCCTAACTAACTTAACAAATTTCCTAAATCTAGGAACTGCTTGATGATTTGGTGTAACTGCACGCTGATTTCTGGGTAGACCGTTGATGAAGCCTTTGCATGACCTCATCTGACTGGACAGTTGAATGGACCTGGACAGATCATCTGCTAATCAATCAGATCGCAAAATTCCTCCCATCTGAGATGACTAGGCACGTTGACTTTGAGCAGTCTTCGATACACTTTGTCCATTTCTGTATACTTGGTGAATGTAGGCTTGGTGAGGAATATGTATCGAATCTCATGTTGGCTACTGATGTCCCACTGGAGGGCATCCATGAATGCCTTGTCAGTTATGTTCCCTTGAATCCCTGCAAACTTTGAACTGTCCTTAGACACATCAGCCAATCTTTTCTTGTAATCTGGGAGTGTCATTAGTTTATCATTAATAACCTTCAGACCAGGTAGACCTTTCTTCTGGAGAGCTTCAATTTTACTGAAGAACCTCTGTACCCCCTGTTCCATGGCCTGAACCTTTTCTTCTAGCTGAAGCATTAGTCCTCTCTTGGTCAAAACTCTTTTGACCTCAAGGATGGTCTATGTTATGTCTTCAATCTTCAGCTCTTCCAGCTCCTCCCTGGTCTTAGAATTGAGGAACTTGATGATCTCGTTTGCCTGTGTTGGCCTATCTCCCAATTCTACTATGATCTTCTCAATGGCTTGTTTTCTCCTCTGGACCAACTCATTATACTCAAACATGATCTGGATCATGGACCATATCTCATTCATGGACTTAGTGATATCTGTCCATACGCTCTCTTTAACCTTGACCAATGTCTTTCCTGCCACTGTTTGTTTCTAGAGCTGTTGTAACTCCTGCTTGAGCTACTCTGTCACCTTATTTTCCTTATATAGGCTGGTCTGGAAGGAAGATTTGAGTTCCTGCAGGTTCTCAATCTCCTTTTTTATCCTGCTGATCTCTATCTCCTACAGGTTCATCCTTTCCATGGACTCAGCCAGCTCTGTTGTCTTCTCCTGAGATGTCGATGGAGTCGTGGACGGGGCTGGTGTCACTGATGTTGTGCTCACTCCTGCAATTGGGATAGCACTCAATGGAATGAATTCCATTGGCTTCATTTTCTCTTTCTCTTTTAACAGTTTCTCCATCTCAGCTTCCATTTCTCTAAGCCATGCATTCTGCTCCATGAGCAGATTTAGCATCTCATCCTTCTCGCCTTCTTTCTCTGCTATCTCCTTCGCTTGCGAGTCCTCTGTGGGTGGGAGCTTCATTTGTTTCCTCAAGGATTCTATATCAACATTCTTCTTCTTTATCATTTCCTCTGCTTGTTTGACGTTCGAAGGATCATAACCGATCTTGAAGACCAGCTCCTCCAGAGTTTTGATCCTATTGTCCTTTGTGAATAATGAAATCTTCTCCATTTTGAGTTGTGTTTGAACATTGTTCAGTGACACCTGTAGCTTGGCTACAGAAGTGGAAGCATGCGCCAACGTATAGAAAGCCATTTCTCTGGTCTGCTTGTGCAGATCCACCTGATCGGCTAGGTGCACGTCCTTCGTCTGGAATTCGAAGGTGGCCCTCTTGTAGTCGGTGATCACCTTGGGATCTGGTACCTGTGCCTGGAGGAAGTCCATGTGCATTCTGCCCTTTTCTGTGTCAAATGCAGACAGAAGTTGATGCTGCGTAGTCGACGTTTGCTTCCAAAATTGAGCACAAGTACTACTGGTAAGGGTCTGATTTTTTTTCTTGATGAGCTCGTACTTCTCAAAAATGCTCAGCTTGGGCCCAGTCTTGCCTAGTTGAGTGTTCAATGGGGAGTCTGAGGATTTATTTGGCAATTTTGGGGTGATGTCCTTATAGAGGCTTGACCCGAAGGGGGGAATAACAGACTTGGTCACTGTGGGAAGCGAGGCCTCTTTTTCCCCGGTCGGGCCAGGGACTGAGGAAGTCTTAGGCCTCTTAGTATGTAGCTGGAATTCCTCGAAAGATACCTCAGTGACAGGCGGAGATAAATCCTACCTTGACCTCTTCTCTTTTGGGACCTGTGGTGTGGTCGTCGGTGACACAATGGTCGGGGGAACCTGTTGTTCCACTTCGACCAATGTGTTGGGATCCCACACTGTCTGATTTGCAAATTTCTCAATTTCGAGCTTGGACACATGAACATACAGGATTTTCTTGTTTTTCACCCTCATCTCTGAGATGATCCCATAAGGATCATAGTGCCATGGGAATCTCATGAAGAACTTCATTTCTCTCAACATCCTGTCTGCCTCTTCCCCGGCACCACAACTGTTGCAGATGAAGGAGCCAATCTGCCCCTTGATTCTAAGCTGTTGTTTTTTCTTCAATGATACGAAATGAATATCATCTGAATTTATAATCTACCTTATATATTCTAGAGCAAATATTCTGATAGGCAAATACTTGGGCAGCTTATACCGTGCCAATTCGCACCTGTATACTCTAATCTCGATGTTGTTCTTGAGTCTGTACTTAAGGCTTGAAAGTACAGTGTCAAGGCATCCAAAAGTATACTAAAGGTTGATAAAAATTACTCTAACCTTCGATATGGAAACTAATGAGGATTTCTACGTTCTCGCTGTCTAGCCTCCAAATGTTCCTGGGTAGTAATATCTTGTTCAATGGTTTCCCATGAACGTTCTAATTCCTCCCGAGTGTTAGCAGTTTTAAGGATTGTATCGAAAATATTTAAAGTGATATGAGTTTGATTAGAGAGTCCGGGTTGAATATTAGGTTGAGTTACTACAGGGATAATCATTTAAGGAACAGTACCAGTATGGAAAAGATTTAAACGAAAGATTTTAATGTTGTTTCAATTTGGTCAAAATAAAGAGAAACTTTTGCATGAAGAACAAAATAGGAATGAGAACTAAAGGCCCTTTCCTGTAACTGTATCACTTTAGTAAAAGATGTGGAATGAAAGAAAAACATTTAGCTGTAGATAACGTAAGATTTATGTTAAGATAAAACTCACACATACACAGAAGAAGAAATTGACATAGAAATAATTGACATAGTGTAAATAAATATAAAATTCTGTAAATGCAAATTGGTCTTACACCTACTGATAGCTGGTGCAGAGGAAAGACAAGAAACAATTACAGAAAGATGAAATCCCTTTCACTATAGTAGTGTTTGTACTAAATTATAGTGATACACGTCAATTATGAAGAGTGAAATGAAATGAAACAAGAAACATAACGAAACAAACTTGCAACACAATCATGACGGAATCGGGAATCTTCAAATTTGCATTTGTATTAACTTCTCGAATGAAAAAAAAAACTCTATTACAATCCTTCCCAAAAAGTCCAGCCTTTGGTTCTTCTTTTGGTGATCTATTTATACCAATTTGCCCTTCCCTAATCCTATCTTCAAAAAGTGTCAGCTGCTTGCTTTTACGTGATTCAGTGCATATTATACATCTGTCTAAAAACTGGATACAAGCTATGAAGGTTTCGTTTGGCAGCTGTCAGGAGCCAAATCATTTCATCTATTTTACTTTATTTTCTAAAAGGGCCAGGTGCTTGTCTTTGCATGGATTCGGTTGCATATCCTACATCTGTCCACGAACTGGGATACAAGTTGTGACGGCTCTGCTTGACAACTGGCCTCGGCGAAATAGCACTCTCAAGCCAACTGTGGAAGTTTATTACCTATTTGTGTGTCAATGATGTGAAGAGCGTTGAGTTGTGCGCTTGGTTGAATCAAATGTTTATCAACTTGAGTCATATATACCCTGTCCATCTTAGAGATATGAACCGACTCTCTTTCATTCTTTTCTTTTAGATCGAGGGAGATCTGTCCCACGTTTATTTTCCTCAGCGTCTCTAAATCACCTCCATTCTCTATTTCTAGCAGTTCGCCATTTATGATAGTGAAGGCTTCTTCTAATGAACAAGATACTTTTTGAGCCTGTTCCTTGCTCAAAGCAATATTATGTTCCCAATCCTTTAACAAAATATTACCTCTTGTTTGTTCTGCGATGGTGAGCCCTGGAGAATCTGTGGAAAACCTATTGTTGGTAGCCATCACTGCCTCTTGAAAATATACCTGAGCAACTTCGGCTTTCTTTTCTCTGTCGGCCAAATTCTCGAAAATCTGATGTATCAACAGACAATCTTCTTGAATTACTCTAACCTTTCCTAGCAGATTCTGCTATTCCGAAGAGATCATGCCTCTGATATCAATCGCTCGGGATTTAAAAATCTCGATGTCAATCACCTTGCTTTCCGTGACCTCTAACTGAGCCTGCAGCTGTGTGATCATATCCCTCTACTGACCAGCCTGCACCCGACCATCTCGGATCATTGAATTTGCTTGTTCCAGCTTGGTTTTGAGGACTTCGATTTCTTTCTTATCGGCCAATCTATCCAGCTCTATTGTTCCACTCACTTGAATCTTAGCGTTTTCTGCAGCTGAAGCTACTCGGGCTTCAAGAGTCTTGATCAGTCGATTCTTTCTCTTGAGATAAGTTTTCAACATCGCAACTGAGAATTGGTTCGCTGACACATACGCTCCTAGAGTCCCTGCTATTTCTGTGGCGAATTCATCAATCTTTTTTTTTTCCATGTGTCATTACTTTGAATTTTTTAACAGTGGACTCTCCCTCTTGATAAAATTCCCGTTTTACTACAGCTTTTCTCTTTCTGTCAAAAAATAACTCATTAGGGGGGAGTTCCTCTGCCCTTATAGGTCTTAGTTCTTCACCAAATATCCATCCCTCGCTAACATCCCCCTGTGCCGACTGCAAGGGTGTGACAGAGGTGATGGGTTCCCCGATTTGCTTTACCGCCTTTCCTGGTGTGTCGAGTGAGCCCTGCTCCTTCGGAGGATCAGAGGCCTTCGTCTCTATCTCCGGTTTCTGAGTCTCTAGAGGATTTGTGTTTTTTACTTCCACCTCTAGACTATGTTCCTTGGGTGGGTCTGTAGTCCCTTCTTCTGTTTCGGGATTCTTTTCCTGCTCGGGACTCTTCTCCTATTCGGGATTCTTCTCCTACTTTCCTTCCCTACGTTTTTCAGTGTTATAAGTTTGACCCTCAGAGCTTTCATCCTCCTTCTCTTTATCCTTGGAAAGTCCCAAACCTCCCAGCACCACGGGGAGACATCTTTTCCTATGCTCCTGAAATTTTAAAACAGAGGCCCTGTCTTCGGGTGCTAGAGATCT
>JZKD02S2253926.1:128616-141073 GCA_000966675.3 Picea glauca
TCATATATTATGTATATCATGAATCATGAAACAATATCATACAAAACTCTAATCCAAGAGCTCTCAGTACAATACAATCGTCTCACACTGTCATACACAAATTAGAAAATACATGCACCAATTCCTATGTCCAGACATCTTGCCTCCTCTGCACAAACTCTACAATCCAAATTCTCACAATGAATCGAATGAATTCAATTGCCTCATTTACACATGCTCATAAGCATATTCACTGCATGTGTGAACAAATCACAACTGATAGCCAAACTGTCCCTTTCACCTGTTATCTCAACTGGTGTCCATTGGAATGACATGCATGTATTTAACCATGGCGAATCTTCAGTTGCATGCGAGTTAACTGATTGTGAAATAATGAATAGTTAATTCACTGAACTCTCACTAATACAACTAAACTTAACACACTTAACTAAACTTGTAATTCTGTTACAATTCCAAATCACTCAGTTAAGAATGGGATAATGGATTAATAGTTATTGTCTAATTTAATTAAGGGAAAAGTAAATTAGACATGTGTTTCTTGTTGACTTTTCAACAGCTTGTAGTCAAGCAAAAATTTGTTTTAGGTCTTCTTTTTAAAATATCTTGAAAAAGTTAGTTAAAGAAAAGTTGGTTACAAAGAGTTAGTTGTAAATCTTTACTTTTGATTAGAAGTAACTTTGCTTTCAAGTTTTGTCTTTTTCTCTTATTTTTATCTCTTATAACATCACTAGTTTCACTGCCATATCCATTGAGTAAATAAATCCATTAAAAAGAACACTAAATCTAAAATTAATTAGACTTTTTATGTTTGTAGGGTCAACCAACTAGTTTAGGGTTAGAGCCTTGAATTAGGTTGGACAGGAAACTCT
This sequence comes from Picea glauca, assembly GCA_000966675.3. Lineage (NCBI taxonomy): Eukaryota > Viridiplantae > Streptophyta > Pinopsida > Pinales > Pinaceae > Picea > Picea glauca. The sequence goes on from JZKD02S2253926.1 coordinate 129,486, forward strand.
TCAAAGTCGTTAAACAAACATTGGATTTAGAGCTAGGGAGTGCTCAAGTCCAGTGAAAAGAAAGTTATCTGGGACCCCCTTCTAACATAGGAGATAAACATGAGTTCACGTGAGGAAAGGCACTGGAGATAACCCCTCCAAATTCAGACTAAACGTAGTGGGGAACACATATTGAGGATCTATCATGGGAATACTATGGACTTAATTTTCTTACGGAGTTTCATGGACCTCGAATCTATTTGAGATCCTCTATTGTCTTCTGGACCACTTGATCTCGATACCCTTGATATGTTTCAGACTTGTTATCCTGCTCATTGCGGTCCACCCGATTGTCGACTGTACCCACCTAGTGATTGTTTGTGAATTGGCAACTTAGTTGTCGATATTCTAGGGACTTACATAGGTGACTGTGGGGGTATACCATGGTACCTAGGGAAGACGTTGGGTCACACTTTTCAACGTAGAAACAGAGGTTGCTTCCGTGTTTGAGTTGCACTTGAATCGGTTAAATTCTCTAGTGTTGGATGGCATAATTGTTCTTCCTACTAGATAGTTGTCTGCTTGATTTTCCTTATAGGAATTTTTCTAGTGTGTGCTTGGTTTTAAATGTTATTTAAGCCTTAGTATGTCGATTGATATTTTTTAAAAATGGAAGATAAATAGCTCCATAATTCTCGAAGGATTCAGGGCATGCCGCTGGTTGAATTGGAGCCACCCCTGCCACCGTTACGGCGAAGACTTGACCAAAAAGGTCACATTGATGGGTCCTAAATCCATTTAACTCAACAGTAGGAAAAAAAATCTCCATCAAGGCCCAATTACACTCTGTATCATTTGATAGTGGAATGGTTCTCGAGATCTTGTGATTCGACCAAATAATCGATGGTCTTTATGTAGTGATTTACAAGATATCTTCTTGTGAAAACTCCTCCTTTAGTTTGAACATTCTCTTTTTTGTATTTTCTCTTATAGGTGAGTCTAATAAAATATAGGTGTTGGTATAAACCATATGGGTAAATGAAAAGGGGAAAAACTTAACTACTGAGGAAGGATGAACTCAGGATAACCCTCGCACTCAAGCATGCAGAGAAATATTTTCACACCTACGACAAGCCTGTCCTAATACATCAACTTGTTGGTGTTTCAATTATTGACTGAGATACAATTATCGAAAGAAAACATATATGCAATAAAATGATGGAAGGAAAATTAGTTTCCTTATCTCTAATCACTAATCACACATTAACCACACAATTTTCTTTCCACCATTGGAGATAAGAACTTAAAAAATATTGAATCAACTAACTTATCAATAGATTCAAAAACTCTTACTCATTACAACATCCATTCATGAGATAAAGTCAAAGTAATTCCTCCTTATGATCCAATCACATATGCCTTTTATGAAAAACATAAACTTGTTGTCATTCCTAAACAGGACTTCTCAATTAAGGTAGCTCCGAAATAGTTCTTTACAATTCCAAAAATGAGGGTCTTTGCAAAAACCACCGAACTCTTCTAACAGGTCGATCCTCTTATTTATAACAAATTATTAACTAAAAACAACTATCAAAAGTGAAAGATAAGTAAAACAAAACATCATGACATGGCGCTTTCATATCTCAGTCTTCTAAGAGTCATCAAATGGTTTCACTTGAGTGGATGACTCTTCTCATACTCTGACCATTTGATGAAGAGTTCCTCGCATGTGTTCGCATACAGGAATTTGTGTTGGTTCATCAAGGCCAAAGGGATATCCTTTATCTCCACTGCCCATGCCTGATACTTGACTACTTTAATAGTTAACTATTGTAACATTGTCTGAGATTTGATCAGGTGCTCCATGAACTGGTACTTGACCGGGCACCATGTTTTCCACCTTTTCTATCTCCACAATCCATGATGAGTCTTGTTCTACATGTAGTTTGAATATGTCATATAAGTCGACAAAGTCCTCGGGTGCACGGAATTCTGGGAGACCGGTGTCTCTCATCGCTTGTTTTATCTTGGTCTAGCTCCTTTCACAATCGACCCATTTCTCTTGGATCTCCCACTGAGGTTCTTGGGGCATCTTCACCCCGTATTTGACCAACTTCCTTATATGGTCGATGTTGATGTCCCTTAGCACCTGAATGTTGTGCTCTTCAATGTCTCAACCCTTTTGAACCACGCTGATGTAATCAATTCTTTTCGTCGCTTGTTGGGCCTTCTCATACCATGTTTCTATGTCTTTTCACATTTCTAGCACCATAAGGGTGTATTCTTGTAAATTGGCTATCCCTGCAGTGAAAAGGTGCCGCTCACTCATGAATTTTCTATAGCCATCCTGGAATTTGATTTTCAAAAATACCGTGTCCTATGTGGAGTCCTAATAGTATTTTTCCAAATGATACAGATGATATAACTCCTTTAGCACAACGGCTAGTTCCTCTTCATATTTTTTTTCTCTATCCAGGGTGGCATCTGTGATTTCCATTCCTGCGCTGATAATCTCATATGTCTTGGCATGCTCTGTACTGATCAATTTCTCCTCTGTGGTGATGAGGATGGAACTTTCCAATTGGTGGTTCTCTTCATGATGGATTTCCTCTTTTGGTCATAGGATATTTCTTGTATATCAGTGACCTCATTCATAGGTTTATGGATTTGTTGCTCTCCCCAAGTAAGAGTGTTTCTCAGGCCCCTGACGGTGTATATTTGTTCAAGACTAGGTTCCTGAACCTCCTATGTATGTACCTAAGGTTCAACCTCTAGTTGTTTCTCATCAGGAGGTAAAGTATTGGCCAAAATTGATGAATCAGAGGAAATCTCGGTACTTACATGGTAATCAGCTATCGATATGTCGATTTATTTTTGTGGAATTTATTCCCCTTATTCTCTTGATATTAGCTCATCCCTCAAGCTATCCATTAAGGTTCCTGGTGTGTCAAGTGTCTCAACATACAAGTAAATTTCTACCTCGTGCTCATTCTGCAGACTGCTCTGACTTAGAGCATCGTGACCCGGGGTGGATGCCTTCTCAGGTTCGGTTTCCTCTGTGATTTTCACCGGAGTGACCAGGGACACCTATGAACTCTCCTCATTATCATAGATGGTTATTAGATCGAACATGGGATTTGGTGTAATTTGTATCCCTGATGTCCTCGCTATCGCGGGCTGAGCCTAAACTTCCCGTTGTGATCTGAACTGTGGTGTTGAAGCTTCAGGGTTATTTGACCCAGTGGTTTCTTCAATCTGTATCGGTTGTTGGTCACTTGGTCCTCCCCATCTTTCAATTGGGTTGTCGACAGGAACCCTCATCATCTCTACGAGGTCCAGGTCATTCTGCAACTGATCAATGACTCTCTGTGCCTATGCCACTAAGAGAAAAACCCTTTTATGTGCCTCTAGTGTCAAGAAAAATCCCCTTCTCTATGCCTATGTTGTATCTACCGCTCTGATTTCTTCCCTGGATCTAAGGGCCTCTTGAGCTGACTACTCTATTGTTTCCACCTGTTCATCCAGGCTCATGGCCTTGAACCTGGTCATGTTTGGGTTGGCCATCCTCTGCACCACCTCATCCCAGTCCTGGGCTTTCTCTATGAAGACTTTGTCCTCAAACTTATCGTGAGAATATGGACAACAGGATGATACTTGTGAAGCATCTTGGAGGAAAAGGCCTTTAGGGTCGTGCTTGCAGAATCAGCCTGTCGAGAACCTAAATTCAAGTTGGCTCAGCCCTTCTTGTTTCTCTTGAGAAGTATCCTTTACCAGATAGAACCCCACATGGAAACCATAGGGTATGAAAGCTTGTTTCTTGTCTTTGACCAATGTGGCATTATATCCCTACAGGATTGTCTGATAACAGGATGGTTAGCCAAACAATTATGGAGGTTTTTGTTGAAGACTTCAAATGTCAAGAGGAATGGTGGGAGAAAAGACTTTCCCTTTTTATCTTCACAGAAAGAGTTCATAGTTGGCTTACTTCTCAGATCTGTGAGGCTTGTATTTTCTCCTTGTTCAGCGTGTGTTATAATAGTTTCTACTAACTTCAAATCTTGTAATAGAAATTCCTTTTTCTGGGGGATTTTACACATGTCCATGGCCGATATATTAGCATTTAATTTTTTCAAATCTTCTACTATGTTGTAGTCTAGCTTGGGATATTCTCGGGTATGGGTGTTTATAGGGTTTCTTTGGGAGGCAAAAGATTCTTTCAGGTGATCGGATGTTTGTTTTCCTCTCGAAGAGTGGGCCACAGTAAGGTCGTTTGAGACCGAATGACCCCTACTTCGTGTTTGCATAGCCAAGACCTCTGTGGGTGGTTCTTGACCTCAAATAGATCATCAAAAGGCATTGGTAGGTTAGGGTCCCATATCAACATGGTTGTTTCTTCCAGTGGATCAACTTCTTCCCAATCAACAATATTCATAATTGAGCCGCTTGATTGTTCGGTAAGGGAATCCTCATCTACAAACTGGTTGGCCATCAAATTCATGGAATGCACCCATTGTGGGCAGTCTCTTTCAGAAATTTTCTCATGGTGATAGGTACAGAAAGAGTCAGATGCTACATTTCCCAGATAGATGTTCAAGTTGGTTGGGGGAGGTTCAATTACTTTGAACAGTGGATTTCTTTTAAAAAAGGGTTTATAGGGCCTCTGGCCTTGGTTTCCTTCCCCTACACTTATTTTCATGTCTATTATTTCGTTTGACAACTTATTTATCATTCATTCTAGGTATTCTATGTCTCCACTTCCCTTTTCGGGACCTTGTTTTGTTTGTTACCCTGGGGGTCTAGTCAATAAGATTCCTTTCCTAAGCGGATGTTGAAATTCCTTATTAACTAATGAGACCTGACCTTCTTTACATCCCTTCATTTGGAATTCTATTGTTTTGGCTTCCTCAAAATTCTCAGCAAAGGTTGTTTTGGCAGCCCTCTTCACAAACATGGAAATAGAAGTAGGGAGAGCATTAGCGTATACTTTGATTTGCAACTCTTGAGTAGGTTTATCTTCGGGTTGAAATTTGTTTAGGATAGTGGTGAATTATTGATTGAAGTCCTTAAACTTCTCCTTTGAACACATGGTGGCAGTGAACAACTCAGACATCAAATATTCTATAGTGGTTTCTTCTGCAAATTTATCTAAAAAATCCTTTTGAAACTTCATCCAACTAGTTATGGACCCTATGGGCAAGTTAAAATACCACATAGAGGCCAAATTATCAAAAGTATATGGGAAAATCCTGCATACTATGTCTTCATGTTGGACATTCATCAGTATAATATCTAGTATGCATTTTTTGATATGGTCTTCAAGAAATCCTGAGGTTTCAGGGTCAAATTTAGGGAGTAACTTTTGTGGATGTTGAGGAAGGTTATGTACTCGTCCAGGGATTTCCAGAGCATATCTGGCCAACCACGGTTGGTTATTCGGAGGTGGATTTCCCCTTTCTTCATTATGATCATTGTTATATTCCTTGTCGTCTGAATCCGACACTGAGCGTTCTGAGTTAAACCCTTCCTCATCAGAAAAATCGTCAGGCTCAGAGTAGTTACCGACTGGTGTTTCAGGGATTAGATTAAGGGGATGTTCGATTTCGGTGAGGGAGAAATCTATCAGGTCTTCTACTGTGTGAAAAAGAACTTGGTTGGGGATGTCGAACACTGGTTTTCTTACTTTTTTTCTACAAGAAAGTAATGGAGCTAAGGGTAGTGCTCCAATTTTTTGGGCATAAGATCTTGTGATTCTTCTAAACTAGTTTAACTCCTCATGGGGAAGAGTGTAAGGTATTTCATGGAATAAATGTTCTTCCTCTTGCTGGGGTGAGTTACTTGTTTTAGGAGTAATCTGTTTGTGTGGGTTATAATACTAATACATCAACTTGTTGGTGTTTCAATTATTGATTGAGATACAATTATCGAAATAAAACATACATGCAATAAAATGATGGCAAGAAAATTAGTTTACTTATCTCTAATAACTAATCACACATTGACCACACGATTTGATTTCCATCATTAGAGATAAGAACTACAAAAATATTGAATCAACTAACTTATCAATATATTCAAAAAATCTTACTCATTACAACATCCATTCATGAGATAAAGTCACAAGTAATTCCTCATTATGATCCAATCACACATCCCTTTGATGAAAAAAAAGACTTGTCATTGGTCCTAAACAAGAATTCTCAATTAAGGTAGTTCCGAAATAGTTCTTTACAATTCCAAAAATGAGGGTCTTTGCAAAAACCATTGACCTCTTCTAACAAGTCGATCTTCTTATTTATAACAAATTATCAACTAAAAATAACTATCAAAAGTGCAAGCTAAGTAAAACAAAACATTGCCACATGGCACTTTCATCGCTTAGTCTTATAAGAGTCATCAAATGGTTTCACTTGAGTGGATGACTCTTCTCATTTTCTGACCATTTGATGAAGAGTTCCTCGCATGTCTTGGCATATGAGAAGATGTGTTGGTCCATTAGGGCCAAAAGGATCTTCTTTATATCCACTTCTTGTGCCCGATACTTGACTACTTTAACACTTAACTGAAGTAACACTGTCCGAGCCTTGATCGGGTGCTCCATGAATTGTTGTACTTGACCTAGTGCCATGTTTTCCACCTTTTATATCTTTGCAGTCCATGATGAGTCTTGTTCTACATGTAGTTTGATTGTGTCATGCAAATCGACAAAGTGCTCAGGTGCACCGAATACTAGGAGACTGATATCTCTCATTCCCCAATTGATCTTGTTATGGCTCCTTTCACAATTGGCCCATTTCTCTTGGATCCCCCGCTAAGGTTCTTGGGCCATCTTCACCCAGTATTTGACTGACTTCCTTATATGCTCGATGTTGTTTTCCCTTACCACCTGAATGTCATGCTCTTCGGCATCTTGACTCTTTTGAACCATGTTGATGTAATCAATTATTTCCACTGCTTGGTGGGCCTTCTCATACCATATTTCCATGTATTTTCACGTTTCTATCACCATAAGGGTGTCTTCTTTGAAATCAACTATCCCTACAGTGAAAAGGTGCTACTCACTCATGAAATTGTTGTAGGCATCCTGGAATTTGCTTCTAAAAAATACAGTGGCCTGTGTGGTGTCATAATATTATTTCACCAAATGGCACAGATGCTCCAAATCCTTTAGTGCAGTGACCAATTGCTCCTCATATTTCCTTTCCCTATCCAAGGTGGCATTTGTGATTGTCATTCTTGCGTCGATAATCTCATACATCTTGGCATGCTTTGTACTGATCAATTTCTCCTCTGTGGTGATGATGATGGAACTGTCCAAAGTAAGCCTCCTATTCTTAGTAGTTCTCTTCATGATGGATTTCCTATTTTGGTCGTATGTGATTGCTTGTATATCGGCAACCTCGTCCACAGGTTCAGGGATTTCTTTCTCTCCCCAAGTAAGAGTATTTCCCAGGCCCTTGATGGTGTATATCTGTTGAAGACTTGGTTCTTGAACCTCTTTTGTATGTCTCGAAGGCTCTTCCTCTCACTGTTTCTCATCGGGAGGTAAAGTACTGGCCAAAATTGATGAATTAGGGGAAGGCTTGATACTTACTTGGTAATCAGTTGTCGAGATGTCAATTTCTTGTTGTGTAATTTCTTCCCCTTGTTCACCCTATCTTAGCTCATCCCTTGAGCTATCCATTACAGCGCCTGGTGTTTCGAGTGGCTCAATGTCCAAGGAAATTTCTACCTCATGCTCATTTTGTGGACTTATCTGACTTGGAGAATCAGGACCTGGGGTGAATGCCTTCTCAGATTTTGTTTCCTCTGTGATTTTCACCAAAGTGACCAGGGACACCTCTGAACTCTCCTCATTGTCATAGATGGTTATTAGATCGAACAAGGGATTTGGTGTACTTTTTATCCCTGATTTCCTCACTATCTCAGGCTGATCCGAAACTTCCCTTGGTGATATGACCTGTGGTCTTGAAGCTTCAAGGTTATTTGACCTAGTGGTTTATTCAATATGTATTAGCTCTGGGTCCCTTGGTCCTCCTCAACTTTTGATTGGGTTCTTGGCAGGAACCCTCATCATCTCTATGAGGTTCGGGTCATTATGAAATTGATCAATTACTCTTTGTGCCTCTACCACTAAGATAAATCCCCTTTTCTATTCCTCTGGTGTCAAGAAAAATCACATTCTCCGCACCTCTATTGTCTCTACTGCTTTGATTTATTTCCTAGCTCTGAGGGCCTCTTGAGACGACTACTCTATTGTTTTCACTTGTTCATCCATGCTCATGGCCTTGAACCTGGTCATGTTTGGGTTGGCCATCCTCTGCACCACCTCGTCCTAGTCCTGGGTATTCTATGTGAATACTTCATCCTCAAACTTATCGTGAGCATACTACTAGCAGGATGATACTTGCAAAGCATGTTGGAGGACCAGGACTTTAGGTTCGTGCTCACAGAATCAGCCTGTCGGGAACCTGAATTCAAGTTGGCTTAGCCCTTCTTTTTTGGCTTGAGAAGTATCCTTTATCATATAGAACCCCACATGGAAACTGTAGGGTATGAAAGCATGTTTCTTGTCTTTGACCAATGTGACATTATAGCTCTGCAAGATGGTCTAATAACAGATTTCTCCCATGACAAGTCGGTCTGGGACATGAGCTATTAGGACATGTGGTTCTCTAGTGGCCCCAAACACCCTGATGTAGGTTGAGAACTCATATAAGTAACAATGGCCTAACTTGGCTATCATTTTCTTGGTTGTCTCCAATAGCCTTGGACATTCCTTCTTAAAAAGAATAAAATAAATGTGGGCGATGAATTAATCGCAAATGAGTGTGTAAGATTTCTTGTACCTATTATGCCATAACACATTGAAGTAGACATGGACTAGGAGCTCTGCAACATGCCAGCTAAGATTCATGCTGGTGAAGACATTCCTTGAACACATGAAATTGAGCAGGTACGAGGCCATGTAGAAATTTGGTGCCTCCTCTTCCTTCAGCATTTGAGGTTGGTGTACACAGATGCTTAATTGTTTGGAGATTATTGCCTCCCAATTGAAGCTGCTACTAATGATTGAACTTGTGTTTGTCAAAGGCATCCATGCTTTTGAAAACTTGGAGCAATCATTTTCTCCATATAACCGATAGATGAGATCCATCAAATAGATGTATGGATCCCTTAGATTAATCGTTCCATACCAGCCATTTCTCCAGTTAGTGAATTTATTCTCATCTTTCCACCATAATTCCATCAACCAGATGGTGTCATGGAACTCATATAATTTTACCACGAAGTCCATGTTGAGCCACTCCTTTGGGTCCCTGAGCTTATAGTACTTCTAGACTTCTGTCGGGAGGAAAACTCCGATGCATCCACCATTCTCATCGTTGATCAAGAATTTATTCTTGTCCGTGTGGTTGATGAGCCACTTCAGGACCTCTATGCAGGGAAAAATGGGGGTTATGCTTGCCACCATGTGTAAATACGACCATCGGATCTTGGGAAACACCTGGTCATCGAGCACCCTTACGTCTGGGTCATTTTGTGGGATATACTTCGATAATTATTCTTGGCTAATTCTATTGAAGAGATCCCCCCACTGTGGGAGAACTACCTTGAATCCAGTGCTTCCCTCTGTATTGCCAAACTACGGAGGCTAGATGAAATATTTCTTTGTTATTATTTTGACAACAAGCTCCGCCCTAGAGGCATATTCCAACTACCTTGCGGTCCATAGAGAATGACATTTTCCTATCTCTGGTTCTTTCATCTTTGGTCCTCTCGGCGAGTGTCTGGTGGTTGGATTTATCCGAGACATTCTTCCTGCAACTAGAGCATAGTTTAGAGACTGTGTAAGAAACTAGATGAACATATAAATTATAACCAACGAATTGACAGGCTTGGATACATACCTCTGAACCTTGTTAAACCTGGTTTTGATAATCAAGAGGGTCAATACAGTCTCGAGTTTCTTTCTCTGCTCCTTCATACGCTCTGGAATTCACTTACACACAGAATGAATTTGTTCACAACACTTCTAGAGATTTAAATAGGGAATCTCTTACCATGTCGCATCATCCATTCAATTTAGGTTATGAGTCAAATTTCAAAAAATCTACCATCGGATCTTCGGAGTAGTTTAAACTTAAATTCATCATGGGCTGACGGAGGAGGCCTGGGTGGTAATGCGATCTATCAGAGATTTCAAAAATTTGTGTCTAATCGGTGCATGACGTAGCAACTAATGCGGGATTGAGTATTAACTAGTTCCTTAAATGTCTAGAATCTGATCGTATCTAATGCCACAAGTGTCTTATCATTCCACTCTTCCAGTTGGTGGATCGGGGGTTGGGATTGTTCTTTGAAAATTTTCATTGATACCCTCCTGCAAAAGCTCTGACGTCGATCAATCTTACCGTATAGTGCTGACATGGAAAAGATGACTCAGAGGTGTGACTAGGACCTAGGGAACCAAAAATGACTCGGGATAGAACTAGACCGTGTGACCCTCTTACCTGGTAAAGACACATTGTGTTTGAGACTAGTGACTTAATTTGCTCGTGTTAATCAGAGTCAGGAATTTCTTTGATCCATTCGTTCTAAAACTAAATCCTAACTTGCCGATGCTGAAAAGTGTCAAGGATTGGTGATCGGAAAAAAACCTACCCAAGAGCTCTCCGATTGGCTCCCTCGTAAAATTATCGATCCAAAAAATGCATCAGGGATCGATGATCGGATATAAATTTATCATAGTCGAAATGTTTGTTGTGATCCTTCTGGATTTTTGTCGATCCTGATAAAGTGCATCGGGCATTATCTATCTCTCAAACCTTTATGCGAATAACTTATGCAAACCAAAAATGCCTTCTACCGATGTTGATGAGGATCAATGCTCGACAACTATTGTTTTCTATGTGGTTCATTTACTTTCTTGAGTTATTTTTGATGCTAAACCTGAGCGCGTTGGGTACAGTGTTTGGATGTCGATTCTTAATTCATGTATTAAGTTATTTTAGTCATGAGGTTTCATAAGTTCAAACAAACCTGAATAGGTGATGAGAGTCATGAAAACAAACAAAGATAAAATATTTCCCAAAATTAAATTGATTCAGACAGTGCATAAAACAAGTGGTACCCAAAAAGTGACAAAATTTGATAAGGCTTTTTAGGGTGTGTTGAGTGCTCAAAAGGTCGTTCGAAGAAACCAAGCCGCCGGAAACTATGCCCGAGCCTGCTCCGAAAGGAGGTTATTTGACTCCGGAGGAACCTACTATTTTTTACCTTGGAACTGAATCTCTCAGGCTAGCCAACCCTCTGATCACCAACTTGTCATCACCAATCTTAGTACAAGTTCTCCCTCCTAAGTTGACACCTATTGAGCATCAAATAGTCTTGCAAGTAGCCATGGAAGAAAATGCTTCTACTTCATCCAGGAGTCCTCATACTCTTGTTTTGGCTACTACCATAGGGGGTATGTTTCCTCCTAACCCACCTTCGCTAGTCCGGACCACAATGGTCTTGACTCCCTATACCTCAGGAAGTTGTCTGATACCATTATCGGAAATGACCAATGCTCTGTTTACGCAGAGTACGATGGGCCCTCTATTAGACAA
>JZKD02S2253926.1:149593-168916 GCA_000966675.3 Picea glauca
TTCCCGAGGAAACCCATGCAGGGTAAAAACCTCTTTTTCTTTATATGATAAGTAATGGTTACATTCTTTACAGTGTCATACATATGAGCACCAACTCATAATGAGGCTACAACCTTAGTTTTGCAAGCTGCAACTTGCTAAGAGCACCAACTCTCTGTTTTCTCTAGCACCCACTAGAGGGAAGCACCAACTCCCTAGTTTCTCTAGCACCAACTAGAAGGAAGCACCAACTCCCAAGTTTCTCTAGCACCAACTAGAAGGAAGCACCAACTCCCTGTGTTCAAGCACCCGCTTGAACCTTTGAGAACACAAGTCCTCCTTAGCTCCTCCCAACCACCCTGAAATATAAATATTTGCTACTGAAACTTATTACAGTGATATGATGTTCAACAATGGCTTACCAGACTCATCACTGTTCTGTTGCATTTCGTTGCTCCATCTACCTCATTGCCTTTCTGCACACATCAATTGCACTGTCTATTCTTCCATTTTTTTATGCTCTGTGCGCCTTGTCCATTCACTGCACAGTTCCTCTTCTGTTCTCTTCAGCTGCTGCACTCTCCTCCTTCTTCACACATGAATCACCTTCACCAACAACATTCACAACAACCTCCAACAACAACAGCAACAACCCCCTTCTCTTCTCTGTACTGTGTATTTATAGCCTCTGTGCACCTTGTGCATGCAATGTTCGCAATGCCTCTACATGCTAACTCTGCGCCGTTATCCTCCACCTCTTGAGTATTATATCTGATCATCATCGTGACTCTTCAGCTTCTCTGGTAGTTGAGACTCTTCGTCTTCTTTGTGACAGTTGAGCTCACCTTCTCTGTCTTCCACGCTCATCCATCTGTCAATCCCTTCTAAGAATAGTCTTCCTTCACTTGGATGAATCTTGGAGACTCTTCATCTCCTCTAGCGATCACACAAGTGTCTCTTCGAATTCTCTAGCAGACGCCATCAATGGTTTATGGAAGTTTCATTGTGTTGTGCATTAGTAGTCCTCCGATCAACACTTGATCTGATGGTTCAGATTACATCGCGATTTCACCTATCGCGATACCGGGATTCCTAATGTCAATAATTTTTGACATGTCCAACTCTCGATCCCTGATGCCTCTCCATTGACTGGAATCAACGGTCCATATCAAAGATTGATCTGACGGCTCAGATTGCATCATGATTTCATATATCGCGATATCGAGATTCCTGATGTCAATAATCTTTGACATGTCCAACTCTTGATCCCCGAAACTTCGACAAGGTGTCCATCTGCTGATGTCATACGTGGATTGACACGCGTTGAATACTGCCATGTGTCACTCTGATTCATGACTTACATGTGCCTGAAATGTTGAATCAGTCTGACACTTGTCATTACCTAGTTGTGCCACGTGGTCCTAGTTGATGTGGTCTGCTAATGTGAGTCGGGTCGACGGTCTAAATCACATCTTGATTTGACAGCTCAGATTACGCCGGGAATTTGCATATCAAGAAATAGGGATTCCTATTGCATTGTTTCTTTGAAATTTCCAAAACGCAATCCTCAAAACTCCGATCAACGGTTCAGATGTGATCTTAATTTGATGGCTCAGATTACGTCGGGAATTTGCATATTGAGAAATCGGGATTCCTATTGCATTGTTTCTTTGACATTTCCAAAATGCAATTATTGAAACTCCGATCAAAGGTTCAGATGTGATATTGATTTGATGGCTCAGATTACGTCGAGTTTTTGTGAGCCCTCTACTCCTTGTACTTTTAAAGGTCATGCAGGTTTTCCTCAATCCAACAGTGGTCGGACCCTGCGCTTGGATCTGACGCCTCTAACTTCAATTAGCCCTTCGGTTAAGCTCGTGGTCCACGTGACCTTCTCCTATATGACCGCAGCCAAACCTCCTCATCGGGGTTTCAGACTTTCCCATGTCGAAACATGTATGTCCTCAGGATTCGCGATCCCTCGAATCCCAACGCGCTCTTTATGCACTAGCTCTCCTGGCTAGGGTCCTGGCCCATATGACCGTTATCCCCGTGACCGCAGTCTTACCACTCGTCGGGGTTTCGATCTTTTCAATGCCGCAATACATTGGCTCACAGGATTCCCGATATGTGAAACCCCGATGAGTCATCCCTCCTTTCGGGATTTCACCTTGGCTTTTCCCGATGGTAAACCTCATGCAGCTCCTATCCGATCTGATGGCTGACGGGATTTCTGAATGAGATCCAACAACTGTCGATCTCTGTCTTCCTTCTCCTCTGCGAACTTTTGTATCTTGAGATTTGTTGCGCGCGTTCTCCTCAACATTGTTCCTCTTGAGATTTCACTTCCAAATCCCCAAGGGATTCTTGGACTTTTGCGCCTCTGCAGAGTCTTCACATGCACACTCTTATCCTTCCATCTTCATTGTTGTACTTTCCATCAATGACAAGCATACACTACCTGTTAGACATTTTCCAACACCCTCCATTCTCATATGGGATGCTCAACCTCTATTTAAACTCAGTCCTTACATACTACACCTTACATACCATAGTTCTAGGGGGAGGGAGCTCAAACACTCCTGTGCAAGGGTTTATCAAGGGCATTTCATCCCCCTTTAATGCTATCCCTTACGGTGGGGGTCATATACCTCATTTTCCCCCCTTTCTCGGTGGTTCTTTCCAGCAACCCATCGGGCCGAATGCTAACTACAACTTTTTTGGAGCAAGCGGTTTAAGACCTTCATCTTACACTATGTTGGTGGGATCCATGCCATTCTCTTTGTTTAGCGTTTTTGGTAATAACACTTTTTGTTCGACTGTCGTCTCAGTTGGGAGCAACCCCAGTTTTGGGCAACATAATTATGTACAGGGTACTATTCCTACACAATGGGAAAGTACATGAGTTTTCTATTCACGAGGACTTTGGAATCCTTGGTAGGGATCAATTCCCTTGCAAAGGATGTCAATCGAGGGAAACCCCTTCCATGGTCAATGGAACCCCGAGAAAGGTTTTGTACCTATGCCCATTAGATTGACTGGGGGCATCCCCTTCCAAAATCCTTGGAACACAACGTAGGGAGAAATCCCCACCCAACCCATGTCATCCAATTACGGGAGTGAGTCGATTATATCTAAACAAATGCAGTTTCCATACGCTGGTCAAGGCCACAGTTTATACTAGAACCTTGGCTAGCAGTCCAACTTTTCTTGGCAACCTAGTGCCATTCAAACTCCACGACCCCTTTTTCCTGTACATAGTACTCAACCCAAACTACCATTTCTAGCAACGCTACATCTTCCTAACTTGTTAAGGTTTCTCAACAACTGTTGGCACAGAAGCAGACCTAGGGTTCAATGCTTAACAATGCACCAACAAAACCCTGACTACTGACCCTTTCGGCAACACCTGCGAAGCAGGCAAGGTCTCACCTGAGGTAGAAGAAGGGGGGGTTACAGGACGCAGGTGTCTGTAACCAGACTGAGACACGAATCTGTGATAAGATAAATTTGCAGAATATTTTGTTAACGCTTAGGAAGTGAACTTGCATTAGTTTATTAATCTCATTAACATCGCAAAGCATAATCAAACACAGATAAGCGCTGTAACAACAAGTGATTATGCACCCTGATAAATTAGCACTTAGAACTATGAGTTAAATCTAGCATTCATTTACCCTTAAACATAAGTAAAGTACTTAAGTAACAACATTTACATTCATTACACAACATAGTCAAAGAACTAAGCAAATGCATAATAGAAATAACAATGCACAAAGAAAACCATGAGATGCCAGATATAAGTGGTTCACCCCAGGGTGGGGCTACATCCACAAATTGCTTCACCTCTTTATTATTCGCCAAAATATTACATACAATCACTCTTGTGCACTAAGCCATAGAGTCAAACTTCGCATAAGACATGATATCTGCACACTAAGCACTAGATCCTCCTTATTTACCCTCCATAAATAGATCAAATGCACAAAGCCTCAATATCTTATCACAACACTTAGCACCTACTACAAGATCACAGTCGAGCACAAAGTCTCCACCACATACATTCCTTCGCACAAAGAACTTATGTTTCACACATAAATCTCTCTTCTACAATACAGTCATCTTTATTTATACTATACAAACCCTTATAATAAGGCCTAAACATGGGGAAAACCCATGGGCCGACATCCCATAAACCCGTTACAAAACCCTATAGGACCCTTTACTGGGTCCACATAACCCTCAAAATAGGTGAGATCCATGATCATAGCTCCACATGGGCGCTCCTACTTCGATCAGTGTGTCGAAGTCCAAAAGTGGGCCAAAACTGACCAAAGTTTCCCCAAAACTTGGTCTAGGGCCAACAGGCCCCTAACACTCATTTGTGACTCATCCCGAGTCACTCAGGTCTATACAATGCTTCTTCAAAAGCCTCGAGATTCACTCGGGATGCCTTGAATTGCTGCCATGTCTGAGCCTCCTTCTCAACGAACTCCTAGACTGTCTACTCTATAACATGCCCTTTGAGGCATTGTTCTACTGCTACAACAACTTGATGTAACTGTGAACCCTGACTATTGATCTCCTCGACCACCTTGCAAGATTTTTCCTGCATAGGTTTTAACTTCTTTGTTACTTCCATCACCTTACCCTGGAGGGAAGTGATATGTTGATGTATTGTGCACTGCTCCTAGGATATCTTCATCCTTTCCACTACTGTGAGCAACTTCATCTACACCTGCAATGAAAATGCTTGTTGTTTCACCTCCTATAGCTGAGCTTCTATCTTCTTTAACTCTGGATCCTCGAAGAGGTGTTCATACATTTAGGCACTTTTGTCACTCAACTGTTTACATGCCGAGGCGAGGGATTTTATACATGATACTGTGTTTTTGGTAGTCTCCTCCCTCTGGTCACGCACCTCCTTGGAGGTGCTTGAAACTGCTCGGGCCTCTAGTTCAACTATCCTAGCCTGAAACTACTGGAGGGTCTCTGCGATCTTCGCTACTTGAGCTTCTACAGGCTCTTGCTCCTTCTGTACCAAGCCTGGCACAAAGCAACATGATTTACTTGCTTCTTCTTTGACCATGGCCTTCTCTACGAGTAGCTACTCTTTTTCTTTCCATTGTTGGGCTTCACCAACTTTCCTTTCCTATTGAAGCTTTGCCTGAAGCTCTGCTTTCTCACTTTTATAAGCAGCTACATTGTTTTTTGTTGCTCGTAACTATACTAGGACTTCATCTTTCTCCTTTTTCAAGGCTTTTGTATCCTTCTCCTTCTCTTCCTGAACTCTCTGGAACCGAGCATTTGTTTCGTCAACAAGCCTTCTTCGTTGGGATTCTCTTTCATCGATCATTTCTCTCTGTTATTTTCTATATGCCTTCAAACCTGCCTTCATTACTTTGACCTGCTCTGGAGGTACTCCTTTAAGGTTAACCTCAACATCCAATTTGGGGCTATCCTGTTGTGCTATGGGGGTGGGAAACTTGATGCTATAATGGGGGAGGGTGATCGAAGTCCCTGGTTCACCCGGGGACTTGGTTCATCCTCCAAGTCTATGGTCTATGATGAGGAAGGCATAGACGACGTAGTAGGCACTACGCAAACCAAGCGAACAACCTATTGCACTTCCTTCAACTCCCTCTCAATATTTTCATTCAACTCCACCTGTTTCTCTTCATGTCTCTCTAGCATTTCTTCAGAGGTGTCCACCATAGCTCTGTGGACCAGACTAATTTCATCGTTAGTGAGAGTGGCTTCCAACTGTGGCTTACTGGCGCACATCTTCTTCCTTGCTAAAGGTTTCTTCGGAGAAACTTTCCTCTTTGTGGCTTCACTATCCCGATAGGGGAATCTTCACATTGTGGGGTTATAGCTCATGAAACTCGTGATGGAGGGAGGTCAACTATAGCTTCACCTCCTCCTTTCTCTTCTTCTCCTTCATCACCTCCTCCCTATCCTTCTGCTTCATCTTCTCCTCCTCTTGGCAAGCCAGACCCGTTATCTCCAGAGTTTTCCTCTTTTTCCTCTTCATCACTCTCTATGTCCTGGAATTCAACCTGCTTTTTTTGCTTCTTCGTCCCACTGGACTATCCGACATGTTCATCTCACATAACCATCTGGATTCCTATAGTGTTAGTGTCGGATAAATCTGCATCAGCGACACGTACAAGAAATTATTCTAGCCATTCCTTTATAATTTGTTCCATATCTTCATTCACAAGCTTATAGTATCACTGTAAGCTTTCCTGGTGCTCATCTCTTCCTGCGGTGATGTAAATGAATTAGGGATTAGTGAAGAACTTCTCTATAGGATGGTACTAATGCAAGGTACACAATGTCATACAAGGGAATGCTTAAATGGTGATTGTAAACTACTGATAATAGATGCGAAACACAACATTAGGCTCACATTACTTCGTGATGTCGTTGGTATACCACATGGTTGAAAACTGAGTGGTCAAGGGCTCCGTAGGTTTAATCTCCAGGAAAGTAGCTGCTTGAGGCATATTCCAAGCCACAAATGTGATCAATATGATCAACCAACTATAGTGGAACTCATATCCTAAGTCCTGGGCTTCGTGATAATCCTTTTATAGATCGTTGATGAGGTAGTTCACCCAGTTCATATACAGGCCCTCCACACACTTTCCTGTGAGGTCCACCATGAAACTAGTGACCTGTGTTGGGAAGTTCTTCCTCACTAGATTTTTAGCTAAGAGTTAACAAGAAAGGTGCACTGCACCATCCTGTATAGAGTCTATCGTGTAACCTCACTTCCCCTTTTCTACCTCTCCATAGGATTCTTGGATGCGTTGTGATAAAGATCGGTCTGAGGCCTTCCCTGGATATAACTATTGTGGGTCAGGACCCTTCAAGATTAAACCTGTGATCTGGTGGATCAGTGTCAAATCCACAATCATTTTTTTGTCAAGCCATATATATCTACCATGATAGCATGGCAGAAGGAGTTTAAAGCAAGTGTTAACCTCCTGGTGGTGGCCAAAATGGGGAATCTTCATTACATTCAATACGGTTGACTGGGCCAACCCCTTGATCCATGATTATGGGATGAGGTGAGTTTTCTTTCAAGTTGTATTCGTTAAGTAACGATGATGAGATAGCATGGCGTAGTTCTTCTGGTCTCATAAGTTGAAGTCATTGTGCTTCAATAATGGGATCTTCCCTAAATGACTCCCTACTATGTGAATTCCTTTCATTAAGTACGAAGTGAACACAAAATACTCAAAATCATGAGGGATAATGTCGCGGTTAACATCATCAGCTAGAGGCAGAATGTATTCAGGCATAATTGATGGGATTTGCTTCGCATTAGCTAGATCACTGCGATGCTTATTTCTATGTTTAGTTATGGGGTTGATGTGGGTGGAATGACGTCTATTCGAAGGGGAGGTCTATAGTCCCCTAGCCAACGATGCTTGAATACCTTCGGATACAGGTTTGTCGGCCATGATTTTCCTAAGAAATTCCTCGAAAGACTTCTCAAGATCGCTAAGTTCGCCTGACATTCTAGCTTTTAACAGACAGTGGGTAGACAAACATACATGCAGGGTATACTTCCAGATAACGAAAGAAAACTTAGTTCGACACTTGGACAATTCTCTTCTTATCTCATTCAATCATAGGTAGAAAAAATTGGTCCCAGAACCACGATCGATGATTTAAATAGGTGGGGCGGTCGTGACAAATCTTCCAAGGGACCAGAAAATGCTTCCATTAATGTAAATCCAGTCATTAAGGTATGGTCTCAACGTCTGAAAGCAATCCATAAACCGATAAATTTGTTTCCTACCGTTCTAGAGAATCATTCTAATGTTCAGGGCACCTCCAACGGTTATATAACTTTTCCAAGGCGAAGTCCAAATCTGCGTGGACCTATTGTTCCAATGAGGTTCAAGCCCTGCAAACCTACCTCTTGCGAAGTTCCAACCTGTGAAGTCTTCCATCTGTTTTCTGTAACTTCTTGTAGCTTTTCCAACTTAGCCTTCTTTTTATTGAGCTTCCTTTCTTTCTTTCCTATTATCTGAGTCTCTTTAACTATTTCTAGAATCCTCTTTCCATTTTTATTCTTATCTTCCCCTAGCATGGTGGATTTGCACTGTTGAGTTACTCTAAAAGGTTCTAAAGTTAATATCCCTTTTCTGAACACATCCTACATGGGCACACTTCTCTCTTGGATAGATAGGTCCTTCAAGCCTTCTTTCATTCTTTTAACCTTGATAGCTAATTATTTTTATTTTTGTCCCTCCTGCATTGTTACTTTTCTCTGTTGCTTCGACTTATCCTCTCATTCTTCTCTTAGTTGGTCTATTCTCCTAGCCATGAAATCCATTAACTCTTGTTTTTTCTTTTCTCTAGATTCTTCCTCTGCTTTCCTTTTGATCTGATCCCTCTCAATCCAAGTCTTACCTAACAAAAGTGGAAAAGGGGCGTTGTCCTCAATAAACCTAATAACTTCAAAATCTTCTTCAGTGGATGTTCCATGAACAATAATAGGTATAGTAGTTACTCTTCCACATAAAGTTATCATCTTTCCCTTAAACAAGCCTATCCTTCCTAAAGAAGGTACCAAAGTAGGCTTTCCCAAAACTTCCCAAGTTGCTTCTGTCATAATATTCACTTGTGTTTCTTCATCCAAGACTATACAGTCTATGTCGCAGTCTTTTATTCTACCACTTATGCGTTGCTTTTCTTTCAATTTTTCTGGTAAACTGACATCTTTATGAACATTCATCATTTCTTCCAACTGTAATAACATAGTATGAACTCCCTCTAACCTTTTCTCTTTATGAATTCCTAACATACCCTTAGTCTTTTCATAATTTTCTTGTCTTATGTCCCTGCCTTTAAGTTTAACAATAATCCTTGGACAATCCTCAACCTTATGACCAACAACCTTACAACAAAGACAAATAGGGCCTACCCCAGAGCACTCCTTAGAAAGATGTCCCAGCCTTCTACAGTTATAACACAAAGTCAATCCTCTTTTTCTCTTAAATGTCCACCAATCCTTTTGGTTCTGCGCACTTCCCCTAGGATCATAGTGTTGGACCTACAATCTGCAAAAAATATTTCTAGGTTTCTGCATCCACTTATCAGTCCATAAACTCTTTCTATGCATAGGAATAACATATCTTTCTTCATTTATATTAAATTTACTCAAATCAAATCTTTCTTTCAACTGTGCCCTAGCCTTCATACTAGAACATAATCTATTAAACATACTTAAATCCATGCTTTCAAAACAAAAAATTCCACTTATCCTTCTCTTACCAAAGCACAAAAATTGCTTCTTTTAGGATCTTACCTCTTTTATTCAGAACAACTTACTTTCTTGGCACAAAGCTTCACAAGTCAAGCAGAGTACTATGCACTTCAATAGAAAACTGACAACAAAACCATTTGTTGGCACAAGGGTAGACCCAAGGTTCAACACTTAACAACACACCAACAAAACCCCAACTATCGGCCCTTTCGGAAACACCTGCGAAGAAGGAGAGGTCTCACTTGAGGTAGAATCAGGGGGGGTTACAGGACGCAGGTGTCTGTAACTAGGCTAGGACATGAATCTGTGATAAGAGAACTTCACAGAATATTTTGTTAACGCTTAGGAAGTGAACATGCATTAGTTTACTAATCTCATTAACATCGCAGAGCATAATCAAAGACAGATAAGCGTTGTAAAAACAAGTGATTATGCACCCTAAGAACTTATCACTTAGAACTATGAGTTAAATATAGCATTCATTTACCCTTAAACATAAGTAAAGTACTTAAGAAACAACATATACATTCATTACACAACATAGTCAAAGAACTAAGCAAATGCATAACAGAAATAACACTGCACAAAGAAAACTATGAGACACCAGATATACGTTGTTCACCCTAGGGTGGGGCTACGTTCACAAAATTCTTCACCTCTTTATTATTCACCAAAATCTTACGTCCAATCACTCATGTACACTAAGCCACAAAGTCTAACTTCACACAAGACAGGAGATCTGCGCACTAAGCACTAGATCCTCCTTCTTTACCCTCCAAAAATATATCAAATTCACAAAGCCTCAATCTCTTATCACAAGACTTAGCACATGCTACAAGATCACAGTTGATCACAAAGCCTCAACCACATACATTCCTTCACACAAAGAACTTTTGTTTCACACATAACTCTCTCTTATACACTACATTCCTCTTTATTTATACTTTACAAACCCTTACAATAAGGCCTAAACATGGGGACATCCCATGGGCCAACATCCCATAAACCCATTACAAAAACCTAGAGGACCCCTTCTTGGGTCCACATAACTCTCAAAATAGGTGAGATCCACGATCTCAGCTCCGCCTGGGCTCTCCTACTTCGATCAATGTGTCGAAGTCCAAAAGTGGGCCAAAACTGACCAAAGGTTCCCCAAAACTTGGTCGAGGGCCAACAATGACCCAACTTCTTATGATCCGCGTTGGCCCCCCATGCTGACTAAGTTTCCCTCAGATATTCCAAAATTTGAATTAAATCCTGGTGAAGACCTAGGTGATCACGTGACAACCTTCCACTTATGGTGCTCATCAAACTCACTGCGAGACGACTTCGTACAATTGCACCTTTTTCAATGCACTCTTATCAAAGGTGAAGCGGAATGGAATATTGAGGTGATGGTCTTCCTAAACCATTTCTAGCTACCTATGAGATACGATGTCGACACTGAATTGATGGCCAACTTTGAGCAGACTAAGGCCGACCATATCTCTGATCACATCCGAGAATGGAGTCGTTAGAAGATCTTGATTAAGGTATAGGTCCCACCGACTTTCTTGCTGGAGTGGTTCTTGAAGTCTTTGGTACCAGTTGTATCCAAGGATGTCACAAATTTGGGACTATTTTCAGAGGAGGAGGCGATAAAGAGAGCACAATAGCTCGAACTAATTTACTCTCAGTCTGGATTTCTCTATGAGATCTTTCTAGATGTGCCACAGTCCATCCTCGACAAGGACAAACAAAAGTCTTGACCCCATGCCGATGGTATTGTGGTATCATCACAAGGAAAGTCCATTGATCTGTTGTCAAATCAATTGCAAAAAATTTTGATACAACAGACGACAACCATCTAGACCTCTGGTTTGGATTTCCCCCCTACCCAAACATCAAACATACACAGTGTGCATTCGACGAATCCGAAGGCCAACCAACATCCTAAAGGAAATAAGAAACAATGGAAAAAGAAGGGTAAAGGGGACAAAAGGGCTAATAAAAATGTTGATCGGGGAAACACAGAGAAGAGAAAGTCAAAGAATCAGTGTAACCTTTGCATGGAAGACCACCTAACTCACTGGTGCCCTTGATTTGTGGAGTCTTGGAATCTATTGGCATAGTAACAACCTGTTGTACTGACAAACCCATTTCCACATGGGCAAAACACGGCTCAAGCTTCAGCATCCTCGAGTGTGGAAGGGGGAATTCAAAGACCCCCCGCATCTACTAGTAATACCTCGGGCATGAATGTTTACATGTTGAAATGTGATGCTCATATAGCGACTGGGGCCTCAGATTACATAATTTTAGACTCTACCAAAAAGGGTAAATAAGCCATAAACCCACCAGTTCCTCTCCATATTGAGAAAATGATGGGAGAAGCAATGACACGCATCCCCAAAGGTGCGTTCAAGAAAGATTCTCATAATATGAATATGAGGGATACCCAAAACTACTCCTTTGTGGAATATTTGGCACAAACCCCTTGTGTAATGTCCGCTTTGGAGCTCCTCTAGAGCTTCCCTTTGTAGAGAAAAGCCTTGTTATCCACCTTGGTATCTACAGAGACTTGTAACCCAAGAGTGATCGTTCTCGATCCAACTGACTTGAAACCTCGTCTTCCTTACCACGTTGCGTTTCATATAGTAATGGCTCACACAATGAAATATTTTACTTGGAATATCTTTCGTACGGTGTTTGACGAGGGTGCCTTGACTTGCGTGATGTCATTGGTGTATTGGAAGGCCATTGGCCAAACCATTTTGTCTCTGTCGCCTACATTGTTTACGACATTCGACGACCGTTAGTTCAGACCACATGGAATCATTCTTTCTTTCCCCATGTAGTTAGGAGGAAAGACCATGTGGGTCAAAGTTGAAGTGATCGATGTGCCTCTAGACTACAACCTTTTGTTAGAAAGGAGTTGGACCTATGCAATGTATGTAGTGGTTGCTACAGTATTTTGTCTCTTGTTGTTTCCATACGAGGGTTGAATTGCGACCATTGACTAGTTGTCCTTCTTTTGTCCTGACCCTTCATCAGGGGCATCCATGGTCCCAATGAATAATAATCCTTAGCGTGACACCATCAATGTAGGGCTTGGTTTGTTTCCATCATTGATGGGTACTTTCAATTACTCGCCACCTTCTAGCGATGTCAAGATTATATCAGTTTCCCTTGACCAGTCTAGGGCTAAAATGTTTCAAATGTCATCGTTTCAAACGACTTACTTTCATGATTTGTGTACTCTTCCTTCCCCATTGGCCTTGATGGATGGGATATGGAATTCTAGCATGGAAATGCCATTTTCCACAATAGAAGTTGCATACAACATTGTCCAGCAAGCTTCGATCTACTCCGATCTAACTCCCGCACAGGAGTTAGATCCAGTTCTCGAGCCTATTTGAGTTCAAGGTTCTCTTGCCACTACAAATTCTTTAGACTTGGTCTTTCCCTCAGAAGAGTCGATTATTGAGGAATTTACTAGTCCAGACATACCCTGGGATGATCTCCATCATACATCATACTTCCACCCAGAGTTAAGGAGAATACAAGCATGTGAATTTGTTTTGAATATGACTGGAGATGGGTCTTGTCCTATTAATCCTTTGGCTACGCATGTAGTTTATGCTTAAGGTAATATGGAAAGTATCGTTGAAACGATCCCTATAGATATCTCTAGAATCCCTGGCGTCGTGGAGAATATTTTCGTTGGAGAAGATTGATCCCCCGAAGATATTCGAACTTATAAGGAGTTATTTAAATAATTTTGCGACCTTTTTTTCTAGTCTTACGAGGGAATTCCAGGCATAGACCCAAGAATCATCGAACATGAAATAACGACTTATCTTGATGCCAAGTCGTTCCTGTTGAAGGAATATCTCCCTGCGGACAGGTAGATCTCCTCAAAGAGCTAGACTCTTAACTCTAAGACAGAAAGTGTTTATCATGGTCACTAACTTCCTTTTAGATTTAAGTGGACTAGTGTGTGAGAAGGAAGGATAAAAGAAGTACCTTTTACCGGTGTTTGTCCCTGCACGCTCTGAGTTGAGCTCCAATATTTTTCTCCTCGATAACCCCTGTAGACAAACAAAGTACGACCACTTCCTACTCTGTCAAGATTAGTCTAAAATAGATCTATCTACTAAAGAGAAAAATTCATGTGAGATTGAACACGAATTAGAAATAAATAGGCCAAGCAAATTATATTAATGAGGACAAGACATTGCTTACAGCCATAGATGAATTGCAGCAGTTTCGTTAAGTCCTCCTTGTCTACCCCTTTCTCAAAAGATACACGATATGATGATGATAGCTTCACTGATTTCTCACTATGAGATCATAGGTCTCTTGCTTCCCAAATCATATCTGTTCCAACACCACTTATGAGATCATAAGTTTGGTGTGATTCTCCTTTTTCAGTCCCCTTTCACCATTAGAAATCTTGCTTATACAGCCTTGGAGAGGCTCAACAACTTGAGATATCCTTGGGTGAGGTGAGGATTTTCCTCCTTCAGTTGAGGATCTTCCCTAAGATCATGGCTGGACTAGGGATTCAAGCTCAACTGCCTTCTAAGAATGAAAATATCCTTCCCCCATTCATCTCAACAACTCAATTGTTGCCTAAAATAGGTAGCACTCCCTCAAAAGGGCACTCAGAGTGCTATAGCGCTCCCTAGTAGGATTTAGGGGAGTGTTAGCGCTCCTAAGGATAGGAGCACTCCTACAGAAGGGCCAAAGAGATTTATAACACTCCCAGACAGTGTAAGGGGGAGAGGCAACACTCCCAAAAGAGGTATAGGGGAGCGCTCCCCTCCGAAAACTTAGTTTTTGAGGTGCTTTCAGATGGAAAAAGGTTTGTAAGCCTGCTGACTCATTTCTCCTCTTCCAAATCAAATGTTTGAGGTGTCTTAAGTGTCCTTCTCATGTTGTTATAGGCACAACATAGGCATCATGGAAGCATTCTTTCTTTGACACTTGCGACACTTGTGAGCAACATGCGACACTTGTGAACTTGCGAGAAAAATGCGACACTTGTGACCTTTGTAATGACGAAACTTGCGACACTATCAAAGTGAGTATTTTTTATGTGTAACAGATTGCCCCCCAAAGTATGAAGTTAGAAGACAGGAACTGATAACTGAAATTCTTTGTAGACTTTCAAGCAAGGGTATAGACGCAGAGAACCTGACAAAAGCTGCACACAAACATCCAACAAATATTATGACATGTTTCAAACCCAAGGCAGGCATACCTATGCTTGGGTGATCAAGACTTGCAAGATATGGCCACCATAAAATACACTACGGATCCATAATTGTATTGATAAAAAGGTATAGCCACTGAAAATACACTTTGGATCTATACTCTTATGACATGAACTAATCGTAGCCATGAAGAATACACAGTGGATCTATGAGATGACAAGACATAGCCACGACCAATACAAAGTGGATCTATGTAACAATATATGTGTCATTGTTCAAGAGAAACGCCTTCGCAACCTGGGAAAAGTACATATCAAAGTGATCACTCAACTCAAGGTATTCTTACCAATCCCGACATAGTATGAATCTAACCATGTGAATAGATGTCCTGATGTCGAACATGGCAGAAACCACTTGATTACCAGTCAATGATGTAAACCGTTAACAAGTGCGAGGGAGCTCACCATTAATATCAATGATTCCCAAGGTACCCTAGTACATTCTAACGAATGTGAATGGATGAGCTGGAGTCGAACATCCGTGGAATCATTTGATCAGAGGTCAATGATGTAAACCTGTTGTCGTACATGAGGTGGCCTGCCATTGAGGCATGCAGGTCCCAAAGTATTAATTGGTTTCTAAGTCTAATTCCTGGATAATGTGTTGAAGTCGACAGGAATAGGATCGTTGAAGGAGGGCCTTGATGTATCCCCCATCAACGACATGAAACAGACATAGAGATGTAATTGGTAGATCAAATGAACATGGACTGACATGGGTATTGAGACAAGATATTTGTGATGGCTGACTCTTGAGGCAGATACTTCCCTTGAACACTGAGGCACAACAGCAGAAACATGACATGGACCAAAACTTGACGATATAGTGGATGTTGTGACTTACGTCAAGTGACTCAAAGGATTGGCTCAGTGCAAAGGTTTAGCAGATTGAAATGTGTGCAAAGACAAAGTGCCATGTTCAAGGGCGACTCGAAGAGTTATTTGGTAGTGTTCTCAAAAAACTGCTTGGCTTGCTTCTTTCAATTTTTCCCCCATCCAGATAGATGAGTACCTCTTTTTAATTTAATGAGCCCGAGGAGGATAACACATGCTCGATAAAACTCACCTTCGATAAGTTCCTCTTCCTTTGTTTAACGAACTAGAAGAAGTAAGGGTTCGATCCCATATGGGCATGTCGATGTTTTGTTTAGCGAGACCAAAGACAAAAAACTCGAAGGTTTTTCAAGATTATAGAGTCTGGAAAAACACTTAAAAGAGAACTCCCTCAGTTCCTTTTTCATAAATTAGTTTGACGAAACTGAAAAAGAGATAAATTATCGCTCAACAAACATTTTCTTCAAATACTTTAATGAGCGTGAAAAGAAAAAGGTCACTCGGTAATCTTTTCATCTTTAGAGAGTCTGAAAAGAACTTAAAGATGACTCCAATGTTGTCATTTTTCGTAATGTTAGTCTCGCGAGGCCAAAAAAGAGATAAATTATCACTCGAAAGATGCCCTTTCAAACCTTTTAACGAGTGGGAAAGGAAGAAATATCACTTGGCAATCTTTTCATGTTTAGAGAGTCTGAAAAGAGCTTAAAGGAGACTCCAGGGGGTTCCTTTTTTGTGTATCCATACAGGTCCGAAAAAGACATAAAAGTCTACCTAGATGCATTCTCATGTATTTACGAGAATGAGAAATAACAAAGACTAAGCTTGGTATGCCCCCAGCTTGAAAGCTAGTGTCTTGACTCCAGAAAGATCATCAAAGGCTGGAGACATGCCCTCCAAGCTTCGATTCATTCACCGAAGGAGAAGGGTGGATGAAAAGAAGGTTCAAGAGAGGTGACTATTTCATTTTTTAATGAGCTTGACATAGGAAAAGAACTATGCTCAAGGCCTCTATTTCATTTTTTAACGAGCTTGCCACAGAAAAGAGAAACTATGCTCATTGTTTCTTCTTTGATCATGGCTTCCAAGAGGATAACGCTCTAGAAGGATACCATGTCAAGGGACAAAACTCGGTCATGGATTCCAAGAGATCTTCGATGGATGGAATAGAATCACTCTGGAAGGAACACATGTCAAGGATCGTGACAGGGGTAAGGAGATCAGGCTCCAATAATCCTACCAAAGAAATCACCATGTCCACTACCAGATCCAAATCATCGGAAGTTGAGGTCATGGGAGACAATGCCACATAATTGACATGCGGCGAGGGTGATACTGTCTGCATATAAGAACCACTTAGGGAGGTAACCCACTTAGGGACGACGAATGAAAGTTGATCAATAGTCACAATTCTTCCATTGTTAGGGAAATATATCACACGGAAAAGAGTGGATACAATAGCTTTCATAGCATAGACATAATCCTAACCAAGGAGTAAAGATAAATCCAAGGGGTCTCGAACTACCATGACATCGATAAAAACAATTTTCCCTCCTAAAGTTACAGGAAACTGAGGAAGGATCCCTAAAGGTTGACTAGTTCTCATGTTAAAAGCTAACATATTTTGTGTAACCGGTGCAAGATATGGACAACCCAAAGCGTACCAAGCAACAGAAGACAAAATACTAATGGACGCACCTTCATCTATCAATGTTTGAGGAACGTCCCGACCACGAACCTGTACTGTAATCTGGAAAGGAATGTAGGAGGGAAGACGAGGTCTAGTTATCACACCCCAGTCAAAAAGGATTGCCTCATTACTTGGAGGGGGTTTCGCAGGAGAAGAAGGAATGCCCCCCGGCACGGTAGAGTCTGTATTAACAAGAAAAGCATGGGCAGTATTGGGTTTACTCTCTAGAAGGAGAGTAGGATTGATCGATGATTGGATTGGATCAACCAATGGTGGACTTGTATAGACCACTTTGGCACTCTTCAGAGAAAGAGTGGGACTGACCGAGGAAGGGACTAGATCAGTCACTTTGGCATTCTTCAAGGGAAGAATGGGGTCGACGGGTGGAAATGGATCGACCGCTTTGGTGTCACTCTTTTGATGAAGAGTGGGGATGATAGATGACATAACTGGATTAGCTACTTGGGTTTGTGGTTCAATCGAGGAGGAAACTAGATTGACCACTTGATCAACCAAACTGACCGAGGATGGAACTGGATTGACCAGTCCATCAACCAATGATGGGTCGGAGGAAATCTTATGATAACCTTTTGGAAGTTGAAGTTTTTCCAAAAGAGAAGAAGCCTCGTCCATGCGAGGACAAAGGTGAGAGTAATGATTACCTTTACATAACATGCAAGGGAACTTGACAGTTTTCTTCTTCTTACCAACCTGAACATCACTAGTTGATGGGGTATCATCGACATGACCGACAGAGGCCAATGACGTGGAGGACCACATTTCTAAGACCTGGGTAAGATCGGGGCAATCCCTCAGAAAGTGGTCACCCTTACAAAGGCTGGAAGGGAATTTGGGTTTTGGATTCTTCATTTTAATCTTTTTGACCTCATCAACACTCCCAGTACTATTAACAGTAATTAGTTGCTTAGAGCCAACATCTGATGTTATTGGGGTCTTTGTCCTTTTCGGGTTCTTCTTCTTCTTCTGTTTCCATTTCTTCTTCTTCTGATCAACCTGGCTACTTGCTTTAGATCTTTCACTAGGCGAAGAAGGAGAAATGGAAGAGACTTGATAGACGAAGAAGGTGAAAAGTCGACATGAGTTTGATGTGTCGGTGGTGTATTGACATCCAAAGTATTAGGTGCAACTGAAACATTGGGAGGATTCGAGATCACCAGAGTGGGGAACAACCAAACTGGTAATCCGATAGTGAGTCCTGGAAGACTCAGTGTGGCAACATATGGAGGACCAAAGTTTCCAAATGAAGGAAAGGTATAAGGTTCCCTAGGAGAAGGGGTTCCTCCATTGGTACTCCCAGGATTCAATGCCATTAACACTGACTCTACCTAAGGTCCACTAAGTAAAAAAAATGACACACGCTACGAATCTGAGAAGCAAACAATCAAACAAACCTTCCTACGATGAAACCACTAGTTGGTGATGAAATCCAATGTCGTGAGATCAAAATAGGAAGGGGCGGGGATAGAGCGGGTGGATCAGTTATGTTGGCGACTTGCTTAACAAACTTATGCCTTGGTGCAAGCTTCCACACAGTAATTGTGGATTTACCCTCCAAGGAGCCCGAGTGAGTTTGACCAACGTATGTTCCAGGTACAGTGAGACTTCCCTTCACCGTCACCTTGTGTGAGACCCTAAAGATTATGTCCAGTAAGGTTACCAATTCACAGTCAACCCCTGGGTGGGTACAGTCGACAGTCCAATTGGAACGTATGGGCAAGATAACAAGTCTGAAATCAACTTGAAAGGTTCCCACACATAATCGTGGGTATACCTTCCAGCGACCCCAAATATATGATCCAACCACTACAAATGGTTGAGCCATGGAGGGATAATCTTCGTAACTCACCCGAATGCGACCTTTTGCGTAACCCCTGTGTGAGAGGGGGATCCCAGCAAGCCAATACGAAAATTGGATTTGACTCTCCCTACCGCAAGATACTAAGTTTGTTTGATAACTTTGGAAATTTATCCTTTCAACCTATTCCAAAGCCCTACACCTTAAACTAATGTAGGTTTGTTAACAAAGATGTAAAAAGTCTGATAAATTTTAGTTAAGCGTTGATTTTAATGGTTGTTGTTTACTCAGAGGGTGTACGAAAGTGAAACTGATGGAATGATGACTCAATTCCCAAAAACATGCATGAAATATGATAAGCAATCATTTATTTTCAATGAATATCTATTTAAGGGAAAGAGGAAGAGTCGTTTTCACTATCAAACACTTGATAAGGAATGCCCTCAATCAATTTTGTTCTCAAT
>JZKD02S2253926.1:174941-227846 GCA_000966675.3 Picea glauca
GATCTCGGCCATAGGAACTATACAAGTGAGCGAGGTGAGGTTTTGCTCCATCTGCCTCAAAAATCTCTCAACCTCTTCAGATGGAGGTCCTCCTAAGACTACTAGTCTACCGGTTGTTGTGGGTCTCGCCTTTGGTTGAGGATGTCATAGAGTCCTCATGAAGTTCGTCGAGCACACTAGTGCCACATATTTACATAACATATACAAAAATTCAGTACTCTAATACATATAAAAATGATATATATAAAAACAATTAAAAATTAAATAAATTTAAAAAACATGTTACCTAGCTCTCCTTGCTCCTCTTCGGGAGGCATGGGCATGTCTAGATCCCTAGAAAAGTTGATTCTAGCATAGAGGTAGTCCTCTATCGCTAAAATCTACTGTGCTCACCAGTCAAAAAAATTGTCGTCAAAGGCCTCTATGGTCCTCCCTCCTCCCATTCGTGGCACCAGTGTTTCCCGTATGCATACTGCTAGGAAGGAGGCCAGATGCCCCCATACAGGCTCTCTGGGACTCAAACTGGGAACTCTCTCAAAGAAGAATGAGCAAAGGATAGTGCCAAACCTGAAATTCTTGTTGTTGCACTCTCGACACTCTTTCAATTGCCTCTTCATGCATGTGAGAATGGTCATAATCCATTCATATATATGTGCCTCCTAGCACTGAATAGCACAATGCATGTGTGCTCGTGAAGCATGGTGAAGGGCCACGAATCCAATAATCCACCCAATAAGTAGTAATATCACTCTCAGTAACAAACTAGTGATCTTGTGAATTGGCACTTGAGAACCTACCTTCTTAGTGTCATCCTCACAGTACATCCTAATGTAGTCCTCATTGTTAAAAGGCCCAGGGGTAAATGTTTGCAGGTTGATTGGTTCCCCTCTCCTCAAAAGGCCAATCAAGAAGTAAATTTGCTTAGTCATTGGAGTCAATGAATGCCCCTCTATCATGAATTTCTCTTCATCCATATGCTAGTAGTCAACTAGGGTATTCAATAGCCTAGGTTGTGCCCTCATAAATGAACACTGAAAGAACTTCCACAACCCACATTATTTCAATGCAGCAATGGAAGCAGGGTCTGCATCGACTAATACATCAATGTCGTCATGTTCCCTCTCCCTCTAATGGACATACACCCTCTTCCATGATAGATAAAAGGGAATTAACTCTTGCACTTTAATTCTTTTTAAATCTTTTGAGGGTGTACACAGGATGTTTTGGTCACAGTCGCATTTGTATGTGGGAAGAAGGATAGTGCCCCCTCAAAAACAAAAATAAATGCATAATAAAGGAAATAGAAATGTAGGAGGGATACATTTGTACTTACTTTGTCTGAGAGGAAGTTCATTTCGTCCTATGAAGCTCTCGTACTCAACTTTTTTAGCAAAGGGAATTTTTTCTCCTTTTGGTCAATTTTCAAAATGCAATGGTGAAAATGAGTTGTATGCTTCTATTTATAGACTTTTTTGGCCATTTTTGCCACTCTTTTGAACCCCTTTGTCATTTTTTCTGGCTTGGAAGTCATTTAATTCCATTCTTGAGTTTCTTATTGGATGTTATGATACACTTTTCCTTTTGGATTTGTAACTTTATGGGGGCTGGGTCACGTTAAATATCCTTTGGTAAAAGTCATTTTTTCCAACTTTTTGCATACAAGTTAGGTTTTCAGCTCCACTTTTTTCATCTCTTTGTATGTTCCTCTTTGCCATAGGGTCGATCCCACCGAAGTGAGATAGAAAACCTTCATTGTTTCTCTAGAAGTGTCATGATTAGGTGGTAGAGCCTACCTTTACATGGATTCCCTAGATATATCCTTGTTGCATTTTGGCGTCCATGTTGTCAATGATGACTATAGGCTCGAGAGTCCTTGTTAGTCATGTCATGATTACGAGATAGATCCTCTTTCATCTGATGCACCATTATTCTTGGTCTCGTCCTCAGGACTCCTAAAATGAGCAAGATTTTTTTTCTTTCAAGCTTGCTTTGAAATCAGAAAGCAACATCCAACAAGACTACATTATGATTTTCGATCTTGTCTAGATTAACTGAGAAAAGTAACCTTCTGGAGTCTTCTTTAAGCCCTTTTTAGACTCTCTAAACATGAAAATATCGTCTTCCCTTCACACTCGCCAAAATCAAATTTGAAGGCACGTCTATCCAACAATAGTTTACCCCTTTTTTGGTTTAGATGGTCAATTGTACAAATGAAGGTATTCTCTAGGAACTTCGGTTCGCTAGAAGAGTATTCTCAAGTATAAGTTTAACCCTTTTTCGGGCACGAGGGACTAAATTTATGAAAAGGGAACTTTCTCCTTGGTTTTGGTTTATCGCCTTTTTCGGGCCTTGGAGATTACTTACAAAAAAGGAACCCCCATGGAATCCATAGTTAAGCTCTTTTCCGTCTACCTAAAATTGAAAATATTGTCGAGTGACCTTGTTCCTTCACACTCGTTAAATTGGTCCAGAAGAACATCTACTAGCATGAGTTTACCCTTTTTTTTGGCCTGTAGATTATAGAGGAAAAAGGTACACCTCAGAAGATTCATCTCGTCGGGGGAGCTCTCCTTAGTAACTTTTATAATTTTTCAATCTAAGGGGACTAAATTCAGAAAAAGGTTGTGAGTCCATAGTTAAGCTCTTTTCAAACTCCTTAAAATTGAAAATATTGCCAAGTGATCTTGTCTTTGTCACACTCGTTAAAATGGTTTTGAGTAGACGTATTTTCAGTGCTAGTTTACCCCTTTTTTGAACCGACTAGACTATATCTGAAAAAGGTACTCCTTATAGTATTCTTTTACATTTTTTCAGACTCTCTAAACGTGAAAAAACTATCGATATTACCTTCTCTGGGCTCATTAAAAATTACATTAAAGGGGATTTCATTGTGTATCATTAAACGCATTTGCATATCTGCATCTTTGGCCTAATTTCAGCTCCATGTTGCTCTCAACTGAACCTTTGAAGCATGTCGTATATGTAAGACTTATGCCAGTTTGCCTCTGCGACCTAACACCTTGACCCATGGAGGAATTTTCCCCGAGTGTCCTTTTCCTACACATGTCTCCTTGCTCTGAGCATTAGTGTTTTCCTTGCTCCTGGAACTAGTATTCTTTCTTGTGACACTTGTTCCTCCTTTGTAATGTAGCATTCTTTTATTCTTTTTCAATCTCCTTAAAAATTGAAAAAGACAAAAAAAACAAAAAACCCCAAAAGAGGGGATGGGAAATATGTATTATTTTTTGGCAGCACAATGAGTCACCCTTGGAAAAAGAACATCCTTCCATTTGTTCGTCAAGCATTGGGATCTAATATGACCTTAGGAATTCATTCTCGCTGCATAGAGTTGTGTCCTCCTCTGTTTGGTTACTCTTCCAAACACATGGAGAGTTTGTGTTTCCTCATGCATCATGAACTTATGTCAATGCCATGCTACCTAAGTATGATCATCTTTCAAGATTTATTCCAAGGGAATTTTCACCCAACCTGAGTCAACCTTTCTACAGTTTGTCTCTTGATCGCATGACTCCCATCCCGAAAGTCTAGTCAAATCTTGATTCAAAATCGACGAAGTTCTTTGCCTGATCATTGAGATCCTCTTGTCTTTTCCCAAGGATTTGTCGAAGACCTCAGGGTAGTGAATTCATACACTCACATTGTACTCTTACCCTATTTTTGAATATCTTGAAGTTGTTGCTTGAGCTATGAAGACCTCATCTCCAACGATTGTGCATTATTGTCTTCTTGAAGATGGATACTATAATTGTATATCTTTGATTTTGAGATGTAGATCCATTGTATATTGCTCATGGATACACTTTATATAGTTATATGACATGGATATACAATGTATTTGATTGGAAAACATAATTTATTTCATCCCGAGCATGGGTATGTCCACCTTAGAGAAACAATTGTTATTTTGCAAATAGCACCTCCCGAACTCTGGTCCCGGGCTCACTCGACTTTGTACATTGGTGAAGATTTTGTAATGTATTCCGGCCATGGGATGCTCTTCTAACCTCACACATTAGGGGGCATCTATTATAACCCTAAATTTCTCTACACATGCATACATGGCCTTGGCCCTCTTACTTGCATTTTTTTCCAAAGCACTGTTGAGTTGCTCTTCTTAAAAACCACTTTTTTGAAGATGTACACACCCTGCTCCATTACTTCCCACATATATACTCTTTCTTCACCACTACATCTTGTGTAAATACACATGTTGCACCATTACAACCCGCGTATACTTTCAAAAGTTGCAAAAAATAAAAATTTGCAAGGAATTCATGGAGATTGTGGGATATTGGGTAGTTTCCCAACTAATCCACTTGCTATAGCCCATAACCCAACTGAATAACCATCCTTTTGTCATATAAAAGAAGGTGTTGGGGTCTCATTCCAAATCTAAGCATAAGAACATTGAAACTCTTCCCGATTTCACTTCCCCTCCATGCCCAAGGTGTTGCAGCTCTTTTGTGAGAATTGCCTTGGCATTCCCTCATTAGCCCCTTCTCCCTCCATTTAACCCATTCACTTCCCAAGAAGAGATGAGAAGGTTGAGAGGAGAAGTTTATACAAAGGTGCACTTGGATCTTGGTGAAGAGGAGCCCGAACCAAGTTTGCGGAATGGTAACCAACTTTGATTGTAAATGAATGATTATTGTGTTATTAATAAAAGAATTACTTTTCCTTTCCCAAATGATGGTGTCTTGAATAGTTTTGTTGATTTATGTTTTGAAATTCTAACATCTAACCCTAACTTATATATGGAATAATAGGCTTGTAGTTTTCTGTTTGTCAATCTTTGGATGCAGGTCATCCCTGGGAGGAGGCATATATTCACTGAAACTTCCATGAGTGAGGAGGTCATCACAAGACATGGGATTAGAGGTATAGTTACCCGATATCTTTTTCATTTCTTTATTCATATGAGTTTTGGTATGTTTGGGGTAGTATAGAGAATTAATTGACTTTTAGATAGTTAATCGATCTACCTACATTCTGAACCCTGGTGTAGTCATAGGGGGGTTTTCCCACTAGTATATCATAAGACTAGAGCCATTGTATGTACTCCAAAAAGTTGTAATTGTCTTTAATGACTGTAGGATCATACATATTTTGATCATCGAATCATATTTGAAATTGTAAATGTGCATTTACTGTAATAAGATTAGTGATAGTAATTATTTTATTTAGATGTGAAAGCACTAGGTGGATCTGGAGGGAATTATCGAGAAGATGATCATGTATAAATCAATGTAATCAATGATACAATTAAGTTTGGTTAAGAAGAGAAAAAAAATACTCTCCAAAATTTTGGAGACGACAAACTTGTTTTGTCCTTCTGGAATTGAATAGATATTGTGTTTTTTGTATCTGTGTATTTATGTTTTATGAATTAATTCAGTGATTTTTCTTTAATTTTAAATTGTTTCTCTTCTAGGGTTCACAGTACGAAGTGTGGACAGAGCCAACGCAAGGTGTGCGGAGTCCAAACCTTTTACAGGTTCAAAATATTAGGAGAGATAGTGCAATCCTACACAAATCAAGTGCAAGGAAAGTGCAGGTGACTTTTAGAATTCAAAATCTCATGAGAGTAAGCGCAAAGAGTGCATGGGGAACTAA
This sequence comes from Picea glauca, assembly GCA_000966675.3. Lineage (NCBI taxonomy): Eukaryota > Viridiplantae > Streptophyta > Pinopsida > Pinales > Pinaceae > Picea > Picea glauca. The sequence continues at coordinate 180,576 of JZKD02S2253926.1, forward strand.
ATTTCCAAGGATAAAATCTTAGTAGGGAAGTGAAAGTGTGCATAGGAGTTCACTTCTTGGAAGTGACAAAGCTCAAGAGAAATAGTGAGTACAGAGTTCCTGGGTGGAACCTAGAAAACCATCGAAAATCCTTTGGAATGGAATCTATGGTCCAAATATCGCATTGAAGTCCTGAGATACTTGTAACCCATGGGTATCAACTACAAATCACAACCATTGACCAAAAGAGAAGTGTCATTCGTATATCTATGAACCCTTCGAAAATTTAGAGATTCAACCTTCGAGAGTTTTATTCATCATTGTTTGGAGTGACAGAACCCCGAAGCACTGGAGTAATAGAGTGTATACCAACCATTGATTTTAGGAGAATGAGGGATGTTAGATTCCCTATCCCTTCGGTGATTTGGCACTTCAGGTAAGTAGGTCATTGTGGATTGGAGTGTAGGAACTCTTAAATCTCGGAGTTCGGGACTAGACATCTTCCATATATCATCAAGGGAGGAGGATCCTCATCCATCGTCCAATCTAGTCTCATCATTGAATTTGAATAAGAGAAGAATAGGGTGAGTACTGAAAACTATCGGTCCATATCGCTTTATGACTAGATTCGGCTAATAAAGACTCGGACGCACTTCAGTGGGTAATCATTTGGAGTAAATTATCCCAACGCCTTGAAGTCCTGGAGCACTGGAGCACCTTTCAGCTGAGCATCTGGTTTTATCCCGCGGTCACATGCATGAATTCGCTAGAGAAAAGGGACCCTTACGAATTCCAAATTTCACGTAGTGTGGAGTGAAGGGCCTATGGTAAAGATTCTAGGGGTTCTGTAAGGACCCACGATCTATTTTGGCTCATGTGAGATTCAATCCTAGATTGGGAGGTCGCACTAAACCTTAGGGGTTTGCATCACTCAACCCCTACAGTAAAATATCCGTCCATTACTTATCAATATTCAAAACCCAGTTAAAGGTAAGAGAATATTTTGGTGATCACTTTAGTGAATGAATTTTACCTTCAACTTCTAAAATCCTCTCCATATCCCTTCTCTTGATTTTTCCGTCATCAATCGCCAATTGCAGCACCATTTTCTTTTTCAAATGAAATTTTTTCTCTTAGTATAGATCTCAGTAGCCATAACCAAGAAATCGAGTGTATAGGAAGATGGTATAGATCAAGTTGGGGACACTATAGATTTGTTCACTCAAAAGGAACTGTATATAGAAAAGAAATGGAACTCTAGTATAGAAACAAATCATAGCCAGTGAGACCATATCTAGCTAGCTCGATCACATGTAGGAATTATCACAGATAACTAGTGGAATTTTGTACATTTGTTTTAGAATTATGAGAAGAAGAATTGGAATTATTAAAATGTTGTAATTCCACTTTTACGGATATTAATCTATAATTTTTATGATACAATTTCGAACAACTCATACAAGATAATCATGAGATTTTTGTCCTGTGCTTAGGATTTTCCTGTTAGCTATGCCACCACTACCTATTTGTCCTTTTATTTTTCAAAGTTAGTGGAAAATAACCAATGGACCTGTTATCGATCGAAAATTTTCTACGAAGTTTCTTGTTGGTTGTTATTATTATGTAGTCATGTAGACTAGATCAGATAATTATTTGATGAGATTGGAGATGGTTTCCCATTGATCCTACATGTGGATGACCTGTTTCTGACAAGATATGAGAAGCTCGTATTTGAGTGCAAGAGGGAGATCATTTCAGAGTTCAAGATGAAGGATCTAGGTTTTATGCATTACTTCTTGGGATTGGAAGTGTGGAAGAGATCAAATGAGATTTTCCTTAGACAAGGAAAATATATTGTTTAGATTCTATAGAGATTCGAGATGATGGACTACAAGTCCATGACCACACCCATGATGATAAATTTGAATCTCTTTAGTGAAAAATATTCATATTTAGTGGATCCCACGATGTACAAACAATTGATTGGATCCTTGATGTACTTGGTTAACACTAGGCTAGAAATATGATTTGCAGTGAATACATTGAATCAACACATGGTTGAACCTAGATAGGTACATTGGATGGAAGCAAAGAATATGTTGAGGTACCTTCATGGTAAGGTTGGATATGGATTGAGATATGTCTGGGGTGGATATGTGAAGCTGCAGGGATATACAGACTCTGATTGGGTAGGGAGTGCAGTGGATCGAAAGAGTACTTCCAGATGTTGCTTTAGTCTGGGATGAGGCATGATCTCATGGTTGAGTAGGAAGAAAACATAACTGGTACTCAATACTTCAAAAACATAGTATATCACAGTAAGCGTGGCAAGTCGTGAAGCAATGTGGCTTCGGAATTTGTTAGTCAAGATATTTGATATAGAATTGGAGCCAAATTTGATACATTGTGACAATCAAAGTTTTGTGAATCTTACCAAGAACCTTGTATTCTATGATAGGTCTAATCATATAGAGATAAAATATCATTACATATGGGACATGGTAGAAAGAATAGTTTTGGATGTCTAGTACATATCCACGGATGAGCATATAGTGTACATTCTCACTAAGCCCTTGTCAAGATTGAAGTATGAGCACTTCAGGGAAATCTTGGAGTCTTACCGAATGTACACCCTCATTGAGAGGGAGGTGTGATGTTTCTTCTCATGTCGACTAACCCCTCTGGCCAAGGGTTCCATGGATCAATCACATGAGCTGACTAAGGGGGTAATGCACTATCAGACCTATTAAGAGAAGAAACATCACACACGTATTCATAAGACTATGGCAGAGGTTATGTGACTCTGGAAAGTAGCGGTGTGCTACTTCGGTGGATGTGTTCCATTGGTGGAGGCTATGTGACTCCGGACAATAGTTGTGTGCTACTTCGGTGGATGTGTTCCATTGGTGGAGGATGTGTGACTTCAGACAGTAGTTGTGTGCTACTTCAGTGGATTTTCTCCACTAGCAGAGGTTGTGTGACTCCAGACAGTAGTTGTGTGCTAAGTCAATGGATGTGTTCCACTGGAAAAAGTTGTGTGACTCTGAATAGTAGTTGCATGATACTACAATGGATGTGTTCCACTAGCAGTGACTGTGTGTCACTAGACAATAGTTGTGTACTACTTGGCAACAATTGTGATCTATTGGATGAAGTTATAGTAGTTGTGTGCTACTAGTTGATTTTCATAGAGATTACCAAATCACTTGATTTAGATTTGTGTGTTATCTCTTGATTGTAGAGATTGTTCATGATGATTTGATCTGCCAGAGGCAGTAGCAGTCGTGTGCCTGCTAGAAGATTGTAGAGTAGTCAATGGACTACCATATGAATACATCGTGAAATATTCCTCCCTATATAAGAGGGAGTGTTGATGTTTTGCTAGCTACAGGAGGATATTTCCCTCCTATATAACCTTTTCTTAGATGCAAATAAGATTTTGAAAGCAAGAGATCCATTGAACAGATATTGAAATACCCTAGAAGAGAAGTATGCCTAGAAGAATAAAGTAATAATGAAAAGACACCTGTCCAGGGCCCCGTCTAGTGGCCAGAAAGACTATAAATAGAGGATATACTTGTTCATTTCTTCACTCACTCATAGTCTCCCAGCTACACGGAAGCAAGGCACAAGTTTGGAGGAGGTGACGTAGTAGTTGCAACTGCGTAATTTATTCTTCTTCAGTCTTTTTGTATCTACCTCTTGTGCGCTACTCCTTGAGGAAGTGTGCTACCTTTGTATGGTGATGTTGCTATAGCTGGGGTGGTATTTATAGTTAAGATAACACTTGTGCTAGGGTTTATCTGATTGGACTTGCTTTGTGAACATAATCTATCTAAGAAAGGTTGTTGGGTTTTTCTCCCATTTGGGGTTTTCCTAGGATAAATCTCTTATGTTATTTTCTATATTTTGTTTATGTTTCTAATGCTCAATACATGATATATTTTTTAGTGGTAATGAAGTAAAATAACACTAGTAAAACTAATGCTCTATAAAATAAGGAAAATCTAACACCTCCTCACATTCCATATTGGTAGTGAAGATTGGTCATTTTCATCATATAAGCCCCAATATACCATGGTCCTTATACATATCATGGTGTCCATAGTAGTGTCACTTGAATAATGTAGTAGTGGATTTATTGTGGGTTGATTATGCTTTCTTTCTAAGCCTTCCCCTCCTTCCTCTACTTGGAATGTGTGAATAATAATAGTGAGTGACATGGGGCACATCAATGCATTTCTATGTTTGAGATGACAAGCACCACACCATTTGTTTGACTGTGGGGATTTGAGCTGATTCGAGGATTTTTACACACTTCGATGCATTTGTACGTCAACAAGTATTTCATATGATATCATTTGATGGATGAGTTTCTAACAGTGCAATCATTTCCCAAAGGAACAGTGGTGCACAAAGGCAGATGAGGCATCATTTGATTAGTATAGAAAGAAAAATAAATCAAAGTTAGGGATTATGAATGAGTGAGTTTATAATTTTCGAACTAGAGGAGTGTGATGTGGGAGGATATGTATGTTTCCCTACTACTTGATTTCCATGGAGACTGTGTCTTTTCAATACTAAAAATTGTGATCCATAATCCCATGACTTAGTGTATAGTTATTGTCAAGGATACCAAAACCCTAATGTGGTAGGTATAGAAAACAAACAATTATGGTTTATATACTTTCTATTATCCTAATTAAATGTTTGTAATGTAATTCTCTCTTTTGAGGTTATAAATCAAGTATTGTCTTTATCTTTTGGAGGGAAATTAATAAGGGAAGAACATCATATTACAAGCATGTTGTTTCATTTGTATGTATGTGGATATTTGAGATGATGTAAGGATATTTTTGTAATTGGATTATAAGTGGGTGTTGTGTAATCGATAAATGTCTCCCTATTGATATAAGAATCAGTATGATTTCAAGTGTATGAGATACTTTTTTAGATAATTGATAATCATGGTTGTTCTATATTCCTTCAGAGACTCCTCTCAAGAGTAAACTAATTTGAGGATTGTCCCATTTATCAAATGAATTAAGTGAAATTTAGGAAGAGCCATATATATGCACAAAATATCAAATCTTACTTGGGAATCCATGTGAGATGATCTAAGAGATTACATGAAGGTTAGTTAATTTGTGTGACTATGGGGATTTGAGATGATATGAGGGAATATATGAAAATCAATCAATTTGTATGTCTACAAGTATTTGATATGATTTAATGAAGGAGAATTTGCTAACAATGTGATATTTTCCCTAAGGAATGGTGGTGTGTGAAGGTAGATGAGGCATCGTTTGATTAGTAGAGAAGGTAGAATAAAACAAAGTCAAAGCCTCTATGAATTAGTGGGTTTATAATTTTATAACTACGGGATTTTGATGCAAGAGTATATGCATGTCTCCCTACTATTTGATTTTGATGGAGATTGTGTCTCTTTAATACTAGTAATTGTGATCCATAATCCAATGACTTTGTGTACACTTTTACAATCACTTGAATATTGTTAAATCCAACAAAATTATTTTCAATTTCATATTAGAAAGCAACCCAGATAAAAATAAAAGGAGGTAATTAATGGCACAAAATATTTCCAACTCATTAAGAGAAAGCCAATATACCTATCATCGACTTGGTAAAGGCATAAAATAACATCAAGACGAACATCCATGTAGGAAAAACAAGTCTTTATTATGGTGTGGGGATTTAAATCCAGGGTTGATGGGTGAAATCATAATATCTTACCAATTAGCCTACAACGCATTGGAAAATTAAAAAAACAATGAATATAATGACTAGCTAAATAAAAAAAACAACTGGATTCAACACTTAAAAAACTGCTAGAGTACATAGGATTGAACCCAAAAAACAACTTATACTACAACAATAAGACAGTGGATAGAAAAAACCAATGGAATTCAAACTATGAAAGTAATTTGTATTCAATTTGAGTCAACATTGAGAAAAGTATTTGTTGCATGCAACTTAAAGGAAGCAAGCAGACGGGTGGATGTTTTGTGTGTTTGCAATATAAAAATCTTTTGAACTAAATTTTAGTTTTATTTTTTAAATTCAGTTGCTTGCAAGGACTTTAATCCTAGTATCCTAACCAACAAAACTACATTAGATTAGAGATTCAAGAACACTTAATAGACTAGGAAAATATTGGCTAATGAAGACTACAACAAATTGGACAAGTATTTTAGATTTTAATTTTTTCAAGTTGAGGGAGCAGTTAATGCACGAAGTATTTGTTCGAGTCAACCCAACCTAGCCCAACCGGGTTGGATAAACCATTAACCACATCAAACACAACACTGGAAGAGCCAACCGCAATGACATATTATGGTAGTACACAGGTATGTAACATTGTATAACCCAACTCCAATAATAAGTATAAGATAAATACCGAACATTTCTCTTACAGAAAATCCAGAATAGGGATGATGCTAGAGAAATCCATTCCAATGAAAAATAACACTATAATGCAAAATAACATGTTGCAAAAACAATAGCAAGGAAAAAAAATACAAGAATGATGGAGTGAAATCAAACATAGAGGATGTTGGCAATTAAAAAAACCACTTAAAATTACTAACAAGTCTCCTAACCAAAACATAGTTTGCAGAAAAGATGAAAAAGTCTTAAAAGACAAAAAACACAAGGAAAGTCTTAAAATAACTAATAAAATTAGAGTTTGTAGAAAAACTAACCAAAAAGGATAAAAAGACAACAAACACACAAGGGGCAATGGAAACAATAGACCGGTTGGAAACATGACCAGATTGTTTTCCACCTCCTGTGGAAGACATATTTGGGTTGGAACAAATACTTATCTAAATCAAAAACATTTGATGATGTATTCACGCTATTTTTGTATTTTGGTGGTGGGGAGATGTAGCCACCAAAACTTCATTTACCCTAAAGAGGGTTGGGATTGCATGGTTGTAGGCTTCTAGATCATGAAAATTACTAGTGTGGTAAGAAGACTTACCTTCATTGATGAAAAGTGTTTGGAAACACACAGGAACAAAAAAATGGTAACTGTGTTTAAGCATGTATTCATATATCCCTTTCTCATCATCGAAGGAATATAAATATAGAAACAAGAAAAATGATATTCCCTTTCCCATCATCGAATTGAATTATAAATGAATGATATTCCATTTCCCATCATCGATAGTTGCATGTATGCATATATACACTAGTTTCATACTAATCAACCCACGTTTACCTCCAAAAGTTGCAAAAAATAAAAATTTGCAAGGAATTCGATGGATTTTACGGTCTATTGAGGGTTTCCCAACCAATTCACCCCCTATATATCATCCCCAAACCAAATAACTATCCTTTCATCATACAAAAGGAGGTCCATGGGTCCCATTTCCACATCAAATATTAGAACATTGAAACTCTACCCAAATTTGTTTACCCTCCTTGCCCAAGTATTTGTAACCCCTTCTGATTTTTTTCCATTCCCTCTGTAGCTGTTTCTCCTATACAATCCCTTTCCTTCCCCTAGAGTGATCAATTGATTGTGAGAGAAATCATTGGGATAGTGCACTTGGAGCAACATTAAGAGGAGCCCAGACTAGGTTTGCATAGCGTTGACCTACAAAGGTTGTAATTTTTGATCTTTGGATTTGAATAACATAATATTTTTCCTGTCCCAAATAAAATATTTTTTCATTTTATTTATGCATAATGGTTTATATCTAACCCTAATATTGATGAGTAGAAATAGAAAATTTGTAGCGTTTTTTCCTAAGTGTTTTTATAGGTCATCATTGGGAGGAGACTTACAACCTAGGAGCTACACAGTTGGAGGTGTTCTACATCGAACGTTGGACCAAAGGTACTACTTCTAACCTACTTTCCTATCTCTTTTTTTTCATCTATTTATAGTTTTTGGGGTATTTTAGGAATTATATTGTCTTTTAAGGGAGATCATAACTCTTTCTATACTTTGACCCTGGTATAGTAATAGGGGGATTTCCCCCGCTAGTAATTGTGCAGTCAAAGTTCCATTATTAATAAAGTGCCATATTATCTATTTTACTTTCTGGTGTACACACCATGTTTGAGAAAATTCCCATCTATGGGTTATGTGTGAAATGTTTATAGAAAGTTCTCAATCATCTTAATAACACACAAATATTATAATCAGAACTATCTTAGATAGTAAGACTAGAAAAATTCTATTTGGGGAAATTAGAAAAAACCATTCATACAATACTTTCCTTGTCTTGAAGGCGGTCTTCAATGTGTCTTCTTCTTTGATGCATACTTGGTGGTATCCCGATTTGATATACAACATGGTGAAATACTTGGCATGTTGTAACTAGTATAACAAATCATCAATCCTAGGAGGAGGGTATCAAGTCTTAAGTGTAATCATATTCAAATATTTGTAATCAATACACATTCACCAAGTCTCATCCTTCTTGGGTACCACAGTGATAAGTGACCCACAAGGTGAGGTGATTGGTTAAATTACTCCCTACTCCAACAATTGTTTCTTCACTTTATCTACTTATAGAACATATTGTCTATATAGCCCACTATTTGGTAATGGGGAGTTTGAAAACAATTGTATCATGTGCTCCACTTCCCTCTTAGGTGGTAGTCCTTTAGGCTCCTAGAAAACTCCTTTGTATGACTTCGAAAAATCCTCCAACTATTGTTTTTACTTTTTAGTACATCCCTATAGGGATGAATTTACTCTTACTAATTCATCACCTAGATCATTATCTTGTAAGAAAATAAAAAAATACTTCTTACATGAAATAATAAATTTTTTGGTTTGGTTATCCCTTACCAGTGAAATATTCAATTTACCTTTATGTGCATTGATGTTGAAAGACTTCCCATCCTTGATTAGGAAGTACTATTTTTCCCTCCACATAAATATCACATCCCTCATATACATGTAGCGTATTCCAAACTCTAAACAGTGTGTGTCAAGGGATACTACATCTAACTCCACTTCATTAGTAAAATCTACACTTACAAAAAAAATGATCTTACACTATTTTTTGATCTTGATCTCTGCATCCTTTTTTACCCACTCTAATGGATATGGGCTCAAATGATCATGAACCTTCAACCCATTCCTACTTACTAGATTGGCTTCTATGATATTATCCTATGAATCATAATTCAATAGAGAATATACCTTGGTATTCTTGACATGGATCTTCATATGGAAAAGTTTTTTCATCTCCTTCTCTTCCTTATGATGAAGGCTACTTAGATTCACCTCCTTTTGCATTGAAGTGCAGGAAATATTCTCATCCACATCTAATATGCTCTCTACCTGATCATGTGAATCTATGGCTAGAAGGTTCTAATTCTTGGTATCCTTCTTGTGGTTCCTAGGGTTCAACTCAGGAGGTAGTTTCCAACACTTTTCCTTAGTGTGACCATAAATATTTTAATGGTTATCATGGTTTCTTGGATCCTTGCACTAGATGTCATATTCTTGTATTTCCATTTCCAATTTTTATTTCCTTCCTTGGAATCATCTTGGTGCTCTTTCCATTTGGAACCACTTGGTTGTCCTTTCTTGTGGCCTATATTTTCTAGATATTTTTCTTGCACATAGGCCTCATCAACTATATTGTGATTTAAGAGAATCACTTTCTTTTGAAAATGACTATGTAGACCCCCCAGATACTTGAGGAGTACATCTAGGTTCTTGGGAGAGATACCCAACATGATAGCTATCATTTTGAATTTAGTGGTGTACTCTTGCACACTCTGTCCTTGACTTTTCATGAAGTAATTGCAATGGATCCATTGGTCCTATACATACCTAATAGGATATAAATAGGGATTAATGAGGGGTTTGAGATCCTCCCACTTAGTTACTCGCAAATCACCCTCCATCCTAAGTGTATTCATGTGTCTTTCCCTCTAATTTTAGTTGGGAAAATGAAATATGTTGATCCTCATATATATTGTGAACACTGAAATAGATCTCTAATTACTACAAATAATTATTCAAATTTAATGCATTGATATCACCTTTTTATGGATCCACTTTTTATTCCATTTTAAATAAATACTATGAAAGGGTAATGGCACTAGAAATTTTATTCTCTTTCTTTTAATCTTTTCTTGACTCCTTTTCTAGGTATTGATTGTCTCCCAATTTCCCCTTTGATCTGATCTCTGAGTTAGAGCCTCCAATGTCCCCAAATGGTCCAAGATTTCTTACTAGAGCTTCCCTGAGGAGGTACATAGTGAAATATATGTCGACAACGTGATATTCTAACCTCATAAATCACTCTTATTTTGGAGCTTGAGGGTTTTTGTGAACAGACTCATCCTCTAGTACTAAGGTTTTACAACTTATTTTCTGAAGCCAATTCCTATATCCCACAACTTTTTGTAGATATCCAAAAGAAAAATACTATGACACCCATATGATTTGTAAACTACCATGGATATTACATTGGAATAGTTTGTCACAACAAATGTTAAACTATTATAAGATTTGTTAGCACTCCGTAATTTCTCAGGCTGAGGAAGAAATTGATAGAGGTAACCACAAAACCACTTGGAGTCAAGGATATAGCCCTCCATGACCTAGAGAGGGATATATCTTTTTTATTTAACCTTGTTTGGATTGAATATTAGGCTAGTTATGAGGATAGAATGTTTGCTTTTGAGTTTTGGTTGGGACAACAGAAGAGGGCCATTGGGCAAAATGGAGTCAAAAGGTCAAAGCTGATCCAATGAAGGAATAACTGAGAGCATATGTAACAAGGAAAGGTAATCATGTCAGTGGATCCTTTTACTTTGTGAGATGGGAAAATAGGAATAGATTAGGTTTCACTTCAAATTCAAAGCAATGCTATCTAAATTATACATCTAAACTTTAGAAGAAAAACATGAATATTGTTTAAAGCCAAAATAGGGTGTTTCAAACAAATCCTAAACATAATCTTCTTATAAAAAATAAAGAAAGATAACATAATGTGAAACTAGAGAGAAAACACATTACATAAAGGAACACTTCACCACATAACAATGACATAGGAATCCTAAAGCATAAATGTCTTTTTATTCATCAAAAAGAGTCACTTGAAACCATCCTGATAGTCTTTACAATGAATGGTTATTTTTTCAATACCATTTATCCCTTCAGGTCCAACCCCTATGCTATATTGTTTTCTATCTTTTATAGTATCCCAGTACATTCAGATCCTATAGAGTAGGGAATCAAGTCCCTTCCTGGACTGTTTCTAGATATTTTCAAAATTACCTAATTGATGACCTTACCCAAAATAAAGATTTGATCTCGTTTCAAAATCATATCACATATTTTGAATTCATTACAATATATTCAATTTTTACCACTAAAAGGGTAAAAATAGCAATAACTGTCTGTTGACTGTGATCATCAAACTAGGGACCATAAAACAAAATCCCAAGAAAAGGGATAAACTTTTGACTATCTTTAAAACCAAATATAATTCGATCTGAACTTGACAGCAACATATTGAGGATGATTCATAACTCGAAAATCATTTTGGAAGCCTTCGATATCATTGGAGAATCCATTTGCCTTAATATGAAGAGATAATTATGCTTTATGTTCATAACAGAACTTTCGGCAACTAACGATGTCAAAACATAGTGTATTTAGTTGTTGATTTTCTGGGAACGATTTTCGATAGCTAATTATGGATTTTTAAATGGTTCTTAGCTGGCGAAACATGTAACTACTCCTGAACTTAGTCAAAATTGGTAGAGTTTCTCATTGACCCTACTTCATCTATCATAACCACTTCATTTGAAATCAAGGGCAACTTCAACTAGGGCATCAAGCCTTAGGTGAGGTTTGGGTTTTAGTGTTTTGTGAACTAGTTTAAAATTCAACACTTTATTCAAGTCTTGCAGTTTTCTATTATCTTTGCAAAGCTTCTTGTTCTTGTGCTTTACAGTTTCATACTTGACGGCTAACTGATCCAATGCAGAACCAATTTTGATAGATGATTGTCTAAGAGTCTCATTCTCCTTCTTCAGATGTCTCTCTAATGCCTTTAACTCAACAATTTCTTCTTTTAGTTTCTAGACCTTAGGTTTTTTGCCAACCTTCTTGTTTGATGGTGTTACAACTTCTTCATAGGTTTCCATTTCTACAGTTGATGGCTCTGTTTCCATTTCTGTAGCTAATGGCTCTAAATCATAATCTGAATATGGCAGATTTAGGACATTTTTCATTGTAGTTTTCCCTTGATCCTGTGCCTTCTTCCCAAACTCTAATATCCTCTTTGTTTTCTTTGATTTTTATGGATAAACCTTTGAGTTAGTTTCTACAGGTGAAAGTGCTCTTCTCTTCCTTTTACTAGTTTTTGTGGAAGTTAATTCCTGAGAGGGAGTTCCTCCTTTCTTTGGTTGAACTTATTTCCCAAATTCTCCCCAAAATAGGAAATATTCCCAATTCTTTCTCTTTCTATTGAGCTCTTCTAAAACTATCAATTTGATCAGCTCATGATGAAATGGACTGCTACTAGCTTTCTGAGGCTTTGCCTGAACTTTAGAATCCATCTTGGTAAGACTCTTAAGAAGGTAAAAGGGCATATTTAGAGGTTGCATACCTGTGAAATGGAGGAGAAGTTTGAAGTGGCAGAGCATGGTCCTTCCATATCTCCCCTCACAAGTGATGTAAACCTGAATCATCTTTAGCAATGTTTTCCATTTCTCCTCCAAATAGATCTTGGGAATATCCTTTTGCCACTTCATATTTTGATGTTATTCATTGAGGAATGATATGAAATAAATTTCTTTGATTGAGGTAGTCTTAAACCACCTTTCTTCTTCACCAGGCATATTTGTGGCTACTTCTATGCTAGCTTCATCTATTTGCATCACAACAGACCCAAGATGAACCTTAAAACCATCAAATATTTTGGAAAATGCTTTTGTGACACCCTGATGGTACCCCTGGAGCTTCTGGCAAAACATGTAGCATCCAACCTCTTTGAATAGTTCACAGGCCTCTGGGTGTGCCTCAAGCTATGAAGCATCCTGCAATTCCTTCCTCATAAGGGCACCTCCCGTTGATCTCTTCATCACCAAAACTATTATAAATTCCTCAAAACTGGATTGTTGACAGAGGATATAGGGTATGTAAGGGAAAGAAGGTGGGTTCAAATGGAGGAGGGGGGAAACAATGAGATTCAAGTTAAAGTTAAAGGATGAAAGGGTTTGGGTGACTATGGGCGGATTAAACATAACCACAAAGTGACAATCAACTGATTCAGTGTATGGGAAGACTCATGACCATTTTTGGGATCGATTAAATGGTATGGGCACGATATATATTATGATTATTTGATCGGACAAAGGATCAACAAATGATAATCCCTTTTGAAAATCAGACGAATTATAACCGAAATAGGTTTTGGAAGCATATCAACTAATCATGACTTGTGTACAATCACCGATATGGGAGTGATAAGACATTTTTGAACCCTGGAGATATCAATCACTTTTGGCAGCTTATGATATGCGTGAATAAATTGTTTAGCTACCAAAATGTTTAAATTTCACTATCTAACGGCTATAATATTTCGACCTTTAGATACCAAAAATAAAACGTTCTTCCATAATTAAACTATAACCAAATTCATGAAATCCACTGATTATGCCACTCTTAAACTTCAAATACTCATGGGGATGCATCATAATTCCAACTTACCATGTGACAACTTTGGATATATCTGGATATCTCTTTGAAACATAAGATATACCATTGGATCATTACCCCTGAGCACCTTATCATGAAAGCAACTTCAAACTGATAAAAAAGATTCCAAAATAGATGAATCGAGAATAGATAACTATATTATAGGACCCTAACATAGGCTCCAATTGGGGATGGCAGCTCCTGAGGAGGTGTCAAGAATCTCAAATCTATGGATTCATAAATCAGTTCCTTATCCATTGAGTTGATCCCAAACTGCAACATTTTCTGTTATGAATCCTCTGTAACTGAAAATCAATTGATTACATGTTCCAAACTTGACTGAATCTTAAAAGAGACACTTACATGAAATGAAAAACATGATTTCCTAGCAAGCTTATTTGCACACTATAAATGTGATAATTTAAAGGATGTTGATCTAATGATCTTATTTATATACATATATCCTATTCTAACCTTAGCATGCTTGACCTTAATAAATATGAAATATCCAATATAACCAATCAAATATTGGATTTGATACCTTAATGCTTTCATTATTCTTTACCAAACTTAGAACTGAATATGTTAAAGGTACTTGAAAATGGTTGTGAGCCTAGTCTTCATCATGAGGAGTTTGGTAAACCTACGAAGCAACATAAATGATGGAAAAGAATTGTTGCTCTGTGACGATTTTTTTTTCCATATAGATATCTATAGGATCAAGATATACTAGGCCTATTTCTTGGTATTTCAATTCAACCAACTCATATTCATGATTTGATGTTGTGTTTATGCTATTTACATCCTCATTCACTTCCTAACATGGCTACAACTTTTCTGATGGGCTTTGAAATGATACTTGTGTTGAACACCACGAAGAAGCTAACGGTCTGATCATATCAAAGTCATAAATGTTTTTCAACCAAAAATTAGCAAATGAAACATGAATCTATCTACATATGTCAACCAATACTTTTGCTATTATATCTTATAGAAAATGAGGTAGTTATTGCATTGGTTCTACTGGCACCTCATGGTTTTTACTTTGATTCTCAACCAGGATGTGACCTGTTATCGCACAGTTTGTAGCTAGGAGTAAAGGCTATAAGGTAGAAGACCAAATTGGCGTAATAGGAACCTATCCCACCCAATGTCACCACGATGGGTAGGTTCTTTATCTTTAGGGAGGTTAGGCCCAGGAGAGATGTCCCTAGTGACCTGGGGTTTTGAAGAGGCAAAAGGTTAATAGGATGAAGATAAGTTTTTCCCCCTTTCATAGATCACCACCAATCAGAAGTTATAGCTAAACAACGAATAATAAAGTAAAACCCAATGAAGAGTACCTGCCTGGAACAAGACAACAATGAACTGATACTTGCAAGATTATTTCAATGGGTTAGTACTTCATATCAATCAAGAACTCTCTAATATTCAATATAAGAAATTTGAAAGTAAATTTTGACGAAGTCAATGTTTACACAATAGAAATGAAAAGATAATGTCACTTCACCAATAAATACTAGAACAATGTGGAATTCAATGTAACCAATCATCACTATATTCAATTAATGCCTTAACCACCATTCAATTGCTCATAAAGTAAAACGTTGTTGCAATAAAGATGAAATATTCAATGTTGACGTCAGCAACTTAGGTTTGGTAGGTTAGTCTATGCTAGGGTTAGTGTATTTAGGGTTTCAATTCAAAATGTTTGAGAGTGTTTAGATCCAATTCTAATTCAACGTTTGAGGCTTGAGATCAATGCCTTAGGGTTTAATGGAGTCATAGGTGAAGGACACACAAGTTGAAGGAGGTGAGATTTTAAAGGACTAGAGGGATAATTTTTTAAGTGTCGTTAAAGCAGGGCTTCAAAATCATAAACCTAGGGGAGAGAGGCTCACTCCAGTGTTTCTAAAGTAAGGCCTCATGCTCTCTCGTCCTTCCCAGCAAACAACTAGCTCAAATGAAATACAAAATCAAGACAAGAGGGCTTAAAGAGGGAGAGTGTTTCTAAGGCAAGGATCTTTCATCAAACCCTAAATAAAATGGCCCTAGGTGTAGATGACCTAGGCCTAGGATGTCCTCTTCCTATTGAAGTCAAAATGGTACGGCTAGCTAAAGGGAGGAAGAAAAAGGAGTGTAGTTATGGCTAGGCTCTCTTCTTCTTCTTCAATGACTAAACGATTTTCTATCAAGGGACATGAGACAAGGACCTACTTTTGTGCTTTTCACCTAGGGTTTTTATTCAGAAAATTATAAATACATGTAAGAAAATAAGACTACAACCATTCATTTAAGAATTTTTGCAGAAAAATACTTACAATTCATCAATGACTAAGCATGCAAACCCTAGTTGTAACACATTCCTTCAAGAAAAACACCATAGAATGCCAAAAATCTCTTCCTTAAACAAGTCTGCCTTCCTTAAATCAGCCAATAACCCATATAGGGCACAAAAATCATATCTCACTAATGAGTGAGTGAATTGTGATGATCAAATGAGAGTGAAAACCCTCAATATATAGTGTATCAATGACCTAATTTACTTTTGAGGTCATAAAAAGGCCGACAAGGCCATAATACCAAAATAATATTGTTTTAACATTAAATTATAAGTAAAACCCTAATAAAGAAAAAGGTGAGACGTCAAGCCCCTTTGAGGGAGACGTTATCCCTTTCTAGGGCCAGTGCAGCATCCAGAAGGAAAATTGTAGCCCTCCAGGGACCTTTCCTACATGCCACACATGCCACTGCTACCCATCCTTCCTCCAAAAGAATCCATGAAGATGGATGACATCATGGTGAAGAAGGGGATGTCCTAATCCTTCCAAGGTTAGTGTTCCAATGAAAAGGGGTCATTCCCTCTAGGTCTAGTCCTGTCGGAGTGTCTCTGGTGGAACGTCCTCTTTCTCTTAGGTGAAAAACCCCTGATCAAACTATGTCCTATCTCTGCCCCCTGATGGGGTCTCAACATCCATATGGTGGGCTCTTCAACCCCATGGAGGTTTGATCCAGGTGGATATAAGTGGCCACCCACCTTTTCTGACTGGCTCAAAATAGTTTTCTGACAATTTTGGCCATTTACTATTTTTAGCAGGTTTTAACTTACAGGGCCATTTTGAGGTCCTAAATGAAGGTTTTTCGAGATCGAGGTTCTCATTTATAACTAAAGTCATGTTTGATCCCCCAAATTGAATCTTCTCAATGATACCTTTCCAACGAGATATCATACACCTAAAACAGAGATTGTATGCAAAAGTTACGACCCCGGGAAGTTGATCTACTAACTTACGCAAACGGGGCCCACATGAATTTTGGCGCTTCATCTCCTAGGGTTAGGTTTTTGGATGTCTATCATTTTTCACATTCTTGTTTATTGTAAAAATTCCTTCAGATCCTCATTGTACTCATCTTCTTGCGAATGTGAGTAGCCGTCACATCTCTTCTTAGAGATAAGTTGCCACCATTCTAGTGAGTCTTTCACACTGTATTTTTATAGTCTCTGTACATTTCTTTCATTAATAAAAATCGTGTATTACTGTATCTCTATGTTTATGGTTGCATATATGATATATTTATGTTATATTATTGAGTATATGTGATATCTCTGTTCATTTCTTTATTATATCTCCGATCTCATTTCGTGTCGAAAATAATCCGGATCAGTGGTATCAGAGCAGGTTGTTCTTGATCATTTTTTCATTGCATGTCCCCGACTAGGTCTGAGTATAGTAGGTTGGGTATTGATCTTGTCTCTCTTGAGGTAAATCTCTCCCACACACCCAAGAAACCCTCAATGGTGGAAGAAAAGAAAAATGACGGAGCAAATGATCCTATTAGTTTGCTTCTTGAGCAGGCTCTCACACGACAGAGGGACGAAATGATGAAGAATTTTTCCCACATCCTTCAATGCATGCCGATAGCAATAGGCGCATCTTCATCAAGAGGGAACTTTGGAGGCACCTTGCCTTTCAAGGTACAAGTTAATTTTGATATTCCTGTATTTGAAGGACAGATAGATGTAGAATCCCTAGACAAAAGCTCTCCTTAAAGCTCTCCCCCATGTCAAACATTGGTGGGAAACTTATTGGGAGAAGAGTTCCATAGAGGAGTCTAGAATATATGGGGTCGATCCCACTTGGGATTTTTTTGTGGATGCGGTAAAGGAACAATATTACCCTATTGGACACTGTGAGGACCAGTACATGAGATGGACCACACTGTGGCAAGACAGAGGCCAAGAAGTTCCATAGTTCACCAATACCTTCCATACCTTGTGCACCAAGTTGGGTATCAAAGACTTTGAGCTACATTTGGTTCTAAAATACTCTGTGGCTCTACACAGATATATCCAGACTAAAATGGATTTTATGGACATCTCATCACTCAGTGATGCTTATCGATATGTTGTTAAAATTGAGCAAAAATTTAAGCACCAGAACAAATGGGATTTCGGATTTGTAAATCCGCAACAACCAAAGTATGACAAAGACAACCCTAACAAACAGTCTCCTGAAAACCATTCCAAGAAACGGAAAAAGAAGGGTCATAGGAAAACAAAGAAGGACACCAGAAAATGGTGTGATTTCCACAAAATCCCCTCACACAACATCGATGAATGTTTCTCAAAACAGTCATCGGTGGTCGAGATCAAAGACAAGGAGCCGAACCCTGATTCAGAATCCGATTATGAAAATACTAGTAGAGGATAGATCATTGATGTAGACCCCACTACTATTGTCGCAACCACAACAATTCAACCAAAAGAACCAATAGATCCCAAAGAGGGGGAGGGCATTTTTCATTCACAGATGTGGGTGAAGGGGACCTCGCTGCATTTTATTGTTGATAGCAGAAGCTAGAATAACCTCATCTCAGCAGAGGTCGTCAAACAGTTGGGATTGTTGACAACACCACACCCGCAGCCATACAACATCGGGTGGCTTCGCCAAGGATGAGATCTCCATGTCATCCAACAATG
Organism: Picea glauca; assembly: GCA_000966675.3. Lineage (NCBI taxonomy): Eukaryota > Viridiplantae > Streptophyta > Pinopsida > Pinales > Pinaceae > Picea > Picea glauca. The sequence goes on from JZKD02S2253926.1 coordinate 199,244, forward strand.
TCGATTGTCATATGGCATCCATCCCTTCAAGGATGAGGTATTATGTGATGTTTCCCCACTATATTTCTGTGATGTTCTCTTGGGCCATCCATATATGTGGAAGCGCCATGCTATTTATGAGTCTCGACCCCGTAGTGTCATTGTTACTTTGGGGGGTCATCTCTACAGAATACCAGAGGTAGTTCTGACTATTTTTCCACCTAAAAAGTGTCGCAAGGTAGTATCTCATACTAAAAAATTTATCTTCTTCACAATCTATTCAAAAGGAGAACAGAAGGACACTGCAACCACTACAGCCTCACCCCAAGCACCTTCTATCCAACAGAAGCAGTTTGACAAGGCTGCAACAAAGCGCAAAGATTCCTTCTGCACACTGTCCTCTCTTGTATCTCAACTTGCTGAATATCCTCAGCCTCAACAGGTTCTTGACATACTTCCACAAACTGAGCAACGTGATGTCTCTAGCAATACAAGCAGCTCACCATGATGCAGATCCAGCAAATGCTTTTCCCTCTCCCCCGGGAACTCAACACAATGGAGACCATTGATTCCTAAGGAGGGATGATTGATCCTGGTGGATATCAGTGGCCACACACCTTTTTTGACTGGCCCAAAACAGTTTTCTGGAAATTTTGGCCATTTACTAATTTTAGCAGGTTTTAACTTCTGGGGCCATTTTGAGGGCCTAAATGAAGGTTTTTATAGATTGAGGTTCTCAATGATAGAAAAAGGAATTATTTTTCCCCCAAAGTGAATCTCCTCTATGATACCTTTCCAACGAGCTATCATACGCCTAAAACAGATATCGTATGCAAAAGTTATGACCTCGAGAAGTTGATGTACTAACTTACCCAAACGGGGCCCACATGACTTTTGGTGCTTCATCTCCTAGGGTTACGTTTTTGGATGTCTAGGGTTTTTGTCATTCCTGTTTATTGTAAAAAGGCCTTCAGAGCATCATTGTACTCATCTTCTTGTGAATGCGAGTAGCCTTCACATCTCTTCTCAGAGATAAGATGCCACGATTCTAGCGAGTCTTTCACACTGTATTTTTACAGTCTTTATACATTTCTTTCATTAATAGAAATCGTGTATTATTGTATCTATGTGTTTATGTTTTCATCTATGATATATTTATGTTATATTATTGAATATATGTGATATATTTGTGCATTTATTTATTATATCTCCGATCTCATTTCGTGTAGAAAATAATCTGGATCAGTGGTATCAGAGCAGGCTCTTCTTGATCGTTTTTTTTAGTGCATGTCCCTGACGAGGTCTGAGTATAGAAAGTTGGGTCTCGAGCTTGTATCTCTTGAGTAAAATCACTTTGGCACAGCCAAGAAACACTAAATGGCAGAAGAAAAGAAAAATGATGGAGCAGATGATCCTATCAATCTATTGCTTGAGAAAGCTCTCACGCGACAGAGGGACAAAATGATAGTGAATTTTTCCAACATCCTTCAATGCCTGTCGATAGAAACATACACATCTTCATCAAGTGGCCACTTTGGAGGCACCTCGCCTTTCAAGGTACAAGTTAATTTTTATATTCCTGTATTTGAAGGATAGATAGATGCAGAAGCCCTAGACAAATGGTTAAATCTGCTAGAAGGTTATTTCTCTGTTCACAAATTTTTTGACAAAGAAAAGATCACCTTCTCAATCCTTAAATCTCTCCCCCATGTCAAACATCTGTGGGAAACTTATTGGGAGCATATTTCCACAAAGGAGTCTGGAATATATGGGGCCGATCCCACTTGGGATTTTTTTTTGGATGCGGTAAAGGAACAGTATTACCCTATTGGAAACTATGAGGACCAGTACATGAGATGGAAGACACTATGGCAAGAGAGGGGCCAAGAAATTCCAGAGTTCACCAATACCTTCCATACCTTGCGCACCAAGTTGGGTATCAAAGAATCCAAGCGACATTTGGTTCTGAAATACTGTGGGGCTCTACACAGATACATCCAGACTGAAATGGATTTTCTAGACATCTCGTCACTCAGTGTTGCTTATCGATATGTTGTTAAAATCGAGAAGAAATTTAAGCATCAGAACAAACGGGATTTCAGATTTGTAAAACCGCAACAACCAAAGTATGACAAAAACATCCCTAACAAACAATCTCCCAAAAACCAGTCCAAGACAAAGGAAAAGAAGGGTCACGAGATGACAAAGAAGGACACCAGAAAATGGTGTGATTTCCACAAAATCCCCTGGCACAACACCGATGAATGTCGCTCAAAAAAGTCATTGGTGGCCGATATCAAAGACAAGGATCCGAACCCTAATTCAAAATATGATTCTGAAAATACTGGTAAAGGATAGATCATTGACGCACACCCCACTGCTATATTCACAACCGCAGCAATTCAACCAGAAGAAGCAACAGATCCCGAAGAGGGGGAGTGCCTTTTTCATTCACAGATGTGGGTGAAGGGGACCCCACTGCATTTTATTGTTGATAGCGGAAGCAAAAATAACCTCATCTCAGTAGAGGTCATCAAACAGTTGGGATTGTTGACAACACCACAGCCACAACCATACAACATCGGGTGGCTTCGCCAAGGATGAGATCTCTATGTTAGCCAGCAATGTTGATTGTCATATGGCATCCAACTCTTCAAGGACGAGGTATTATGTGATGTTTCCCCACTGGATATCTGTGATGTTCTCTTGGGCCATCCATATATGTGGAAGCACCATGTTGTTTATGAGTCTCGACCCCGTAGAGTCATTGTTACTTTGGGGGGTCATCTCTATAGAATACCATAGGTAGTTCCGACTATTGTTCCACATAAAAAGTGCCACAAGGTAGTATCTCATATTGAAAAATTTAGCTTCTTCATAATCTATTCAAAAGGGGAACAGAAGGACACTGCAGCCACTGCGACCTCACCCCAAGAACCTTCTATCCAACAAAAGCAGGTTAACAAGGCTGCAACAAACCGTAAAGATTCCTTTTGCACACTATCCTCTCATGTATCTTGACTTTTTGAACAACCTCAACCTCAACAAGTTCTTGACATACTTCCACAAACTGAGCAGAGCGATGTCTCCAACAATACAAGCAGCTCACCAAGATGCAGATATAGAAAATGCTTTTCCCTCTCCCCCGGGAACTCAACGCAATGGAGACAATTTATTCCTAAGGAGGGAGGATTGATCCAGGTGGATATTGGTGGCCACCCACCTTTTTAAACTGGCTCAAAACATTTTTTTGGCAATTTTGGCCATTTACTATTTTTAGTAGGTTTTAACTTCCGGGGCCATTTTGAGGGACTAAATGAAGGTTTTTCAATATAGAGGTTCTCATTTATATACAAAGGCATCATTGAGCCCCTAAATTGAATATCCTCGATGATATCTTTCCAATGAGTTATCATACGCCTAAAACGGAGATCGTATGCAAAAGTTACGACCCCGGGAATTTGATGTAGTAACTTACCCAAACGGGGCCCACATGACTTTTGGCGCTTCATCTCCTAGGGTTAGTTTTTTTTTATGTCTAGGGTTTTTGGCATTCCTTTTTATTGTAAAAATTCCTTCAGAGCCTCATTATACTCATCTTCTTGCAAATGCGAGTAGCCTTCACATCTCTTCTCAGAGATAAGCTGCCACCATTCTAATGAGTCTTTCACACTATATTTTTACAGTCTCTATACATTTCTTTCATTAATAGAAATCATGTATTATTGTATCTTTGTGTTTATGTTTGCATCTCTGATATATTTATGTTCTATTATTGAATATATGTGATATCTCTATGCATTTCTTTACTATATCTCCAATCTCATTTCATGCTGAAAATAATCTGGATCAGTGGTCTCAGAGCAGGTTGTTCATGATAATTTTTTTCAATGCATGTCCTCGATGAGGTCTGAGTATAGCAAGTTGGGTCTCGAGCTTGTCTCTCTTGAGGAAAATCATTCTCACACACCCAAGAAACCCTCAATGGAAGAAGAAAAGAAAAATGACGAAGAAGATGATCCTATCAGTCTGTTGCTTGAGAAAGCTCTCACACGACAGAGGGACGAAATGATGGAGAATTTTTCCCACATCCTTCAATGCCTGCCGATAGCAACAGGCACATCTTCATCAAGCGACCACTTTTGAGGCACCTCTCCTTTCAAGGTACAAGTTAATTTTGATATTCTTGTATTTGAAGGAAAAATAGAGCAGAATCCCTAGACAAATGGTTAAATATGTTAGAAGGTTATTTCTCTGTTCAAAAATTTTCCGACAAAGAAAATATCACCTTCGCACTCCTTAAAGCTCTCCCCCATGTCAAATATTGGTGGGAAACTTATTGGGAGCAGAGTTCCATAGAGGAGTCTGGAATATATGGTGTTGATCCACTTGGGATTTTTTTTTGGATGTGGTAAGGGAACAATATTACCATGTTGGAAACTATGAGGACGAGTACATGAGATGGACCACATTGCGGCAAGAGAGGGGCCAAGAAATTATGGGGTTCACCAATACATTCCATACCTTGTGCACCAAGTTGGGTATCAAACAATCTGAGTGACATTTGGTTCTGAAATACTGTGGGGCTATACACAGATACATCCAGACTTAAATGGATTTTCTGGACATCTCATCACTCGGTGCTGCTTATCAATATGCTTTTAAAATCGAGAAGAAATTTAAGCACCAGAACAAACAGTATTTTAGATTTGTAAATTGACAACAACCAAAGTATGACAAAGACATCTCTATCAAACAATCTCCCAAAAACTAGTCCAAGACACAAGAAAAGAAGGGTCACGAGAAGACAAAGAAGGACACTGGAAAATGGTGCGATTTTCACAAAAGCCCCTGGCACAACACCAATGAATGTCGCTCAAAACAGTCATTGGTGTCTGAGATCAAAGACAACGAGCCAAACCCTGATTTAGAAACCGATTCTGAAAATACTGTTAAAGGACAGATCATTGACGCAGACCCCATTGCTATTGTCGCAACCACAGAAATTCAACCAAAAGAACCAACAGATCCCGAAGAGGGGGAGCGACTTTTTCATTCACATATGTGGGTGAAGGGGACCCTACTGCATTTTATTGTTGATAGCAGAAGCTAGAATAACCTCATCTCAGCAAAGGTTGTCAAACAATTGGGATTGTCGACAACACCACACCCGCATCCATACAACATCGGGTGGCTTCGCCAAGGATGTGATCTCTGTGTCAACTAGCAATGTCGATTGTCATATGGCATCCAGCCCTTCAAGGATGAGGTATTATGTGATGTTTCCCCACTGGATGTATGTGATGTTCTCTTGGGCCAGCCATATATGTGGAAGCGCCATGTTGTTTATGAGTATCGACCCCGTAGTGTCATTGTTACTTTAGGGGGTCATCTCTACAGAATACCAGAGGTAGTTCTGACTATTGTTCCACCTAAAAAGTGTCCTAAGGTAGTATCTCATACTGCAAAATTTAGCTTCTTCACAATCTGTTCAAAAGGAGAACAGAAGGACACTGCAACCACTATGGCCTCGCCCCAAGCACGTTCTATCCAAGAGAAGCAGTTCAACAAGGCTGCAACAAAGCACAAAGATTCCTTCTGCACACTTTCCTCTCATGTATCTCAACTTGTTGAATAGCCTCAGCCTCAATAGGTTCTTGACATACTTCCACAAACTGAGCAGCGTGATGTCTCCAGCAATACAAGCAGCTCACCAAGATGCAGATCCAACAAATGCTTTTCCCTCTCCTCCGAGAACTCAACACAATGGATACCATTGCTTCCTAAGGAGGGAGGATTGATCCAAGTGGATATCGGTGGCCACCCACCTTTTTTGACTGGCTCAAAATAGTTTTCTGGCAATTTTGGCCATTTACTATTTTTAGCAGGTTTTAACTTCGAGGGCCATTTTGAGGGCATAAATGAAGGTTTTTCAAGATAGAGGTTCTTAATGATATAAAAAGGCATTATTGAGCCCTGAAAGTGAATCTCTTTGATGATACCTTTCCAACGAGCTATTATACACCTAAAACGAAGATCGTATGCAAAAGTTACGACCCCGAGAAGTTGATATACTAACTTACCCATACGGGGCCCACATGACTTTCGACGCTTCATCTCCTAGCGTTAGGTTTTTCGATGTCTAGGGTTTTTAGCATTCATTTTTATTGTAAAAATTCATTCAAAGCCTCATTGTACTCATCTTCTTAGGAATGCGAGTAGCCTTCACATCTCTTCTCAGAGATAAGCTGCCACCATTCTAACGAGTCTTTCACATTGTATTTTTATAGTCTCTGTACATTTCTTTCATTAATAGAAATCATGTATTATTGTATATTTTTGTTTATGGTTGCATCTCTAATATATTTTTGTTATATTATTGAATATCTGTGATATCTTTGTGCATTTATTTATTATATCTTCGATCTCATTTCGTGCCGAAAATAATTCGGATCAGTTGTATCAGAGCAGGTTGTTCTTGATCATTTTTTTCATTGCATGTCCTCGACGAGGTCCAAGTATAGCAAGTAGGGTCTCGAGCTTGTATCTCTTGATCAAAATCGCTCTCGCACACCCAAGAAACCCTCAATGGTAGAAGAAAAGAAAAATGATGGAGCAGATGATCCTATCAGTCTGTTGCTTGAGAAAGCTCTCACGCGATAGAGGGACGAAATGATGGAGAATTTTTCCCACATACTTCAATGCCTGACGATAACAAAAAGCGCATCTTCATCAAGAGTCCACTTTCTAGGCACCTCTCCTTTCAAGGTACAAGTTAATTTTGATATTCTTGTATTTGAAGGACAGATAGATGCAAAATCCCTAGACAAATGGTTAAATCCGCTAGAAAGTTATTTCTCTGTTCACAAATTTTTCGACAAAGTAAAGATCACCTTCGCACTCCTTAAATCTCTCCCCCATGTCAAACATTGGTGGGAAACTTATTGGGATAAAAGTTCCACAAAGGATTCTGGAATATATGGGGTCGATCCCACTTGGGATTTTTTTGTGGATGTGGTAAGGGAACAGTATTACCATGTTGGAAACTATGAGGACCAGTACATGAGATGGACCACATTGCAGCAAGAGAGGGGCCAAGCAATTCCGGAGTTCACCAATACCTTCCATACCTTGCACACCAAGCTGGGTATCAAATAATTTGAGCGACATTTGGTTTTGAAATAATGTGGGGCTCTACACAGATACATCCAGACTTAAATGGATTTTCTGAGCATCTCATCACTTGGTGTTGCTTATCGATATGTTGTTAAAATCGAGTAGAAATTTAAGCACCAGAACAAACGGGATTTTGGATTTGTAAATCGGCAACAACCAAAGTATGACAAAGACACCCCTATCAAACAATCTCCCGAAAATCAGTCCAAGACACAGGCAAAGAAGGGTCACAGGAAGACAAAGAAGGACACTAGAAAATGGTGCAATTTCCACAAAAGTCCCTGGCACAACACCGATGAATGTCTCTCAAAATAGTCATTGGTGGCTAAGATCAAAGACAAGGAGCCGAACCCTGATTCAGAATCTGATTATGAAAATACTAGTAAATGACAAATCATTGACACAGACCCCACTGCTATTGTCACAACTGCAGCAATTCAACCAGAAGAACCAACAGATCTCGAAGAGGGGGAGCACATTTTTCATTCATAGATGTGGGTGAAGGGGACCCTACTGCATTTTATTGTTGATAGCGGAAGCTAGAATAACCTCATCTTAGCATAGGTCCTCAAACAGTTGGGATTGTCAACAACACCACACCTGCATCCATACAACATCAGGTGGCTTCGCCAAGTACGAGATCTATGTGTCAGCCAACAATGTCGATTGTCATATGGCATCCAACCCTTCAAGGATGAGGTATTATGTGATGTTGTCCCACTGGATGTCTGTGATGTTCTCTTTGGCCAGCCATATATGTGGAAGTGCCATGTTGTTTATGAGTCTCGACCCTGTAGTTTCATTGTTACTTTGGGGGGTCATCTCTACAGAATACCAGAGGTAGTTCTGACTATTGTTCTACCTAAAAAGTGTCGCAAGGTAGTATCTCATACTGCAAAATTTAGCTTCTTCACAATCTGTTCAAAAAGAGAACAGAAGGACACTGCAACCACTACGGCCGTACCCCAAGCACCTTCTATCCAACAGAAGAAGTTCGACAAGGCTGCAGAAAAGCACAAATATTCCTTCTGCACAGTTTCCTCTCATGTATCTCAACTTGTTGAACAGTCTGAGCCTCAACAGGTTCTTGACATACTTCCACAAACTGAGTAGCGTGATGTCTCTAGCAATACAAGCAACTCACCAAGATGCAGATCCAGCAAATGCTTTTCCCTCTTCCCCGGGAACTCAAGGAAATGGAGACCATTGCTTCCTAAGGAGGGAGGATTGATCCAGGTGGATATCGATGGCCACACACCTTTTTGGCTGGCTCAAAACAGTTTTCTGGAAATTTTGACCATTTACTATTTTTAGCAGGTTTTAACTTCTAGGGCCATTTTGAGGGCCTAAATGAAGGTTTTTCGATATCGAGGTTCTCAATGATAGACAAATGCATGATTGATACCCCAAAGTGAATCTCCATGATGATACCTTTCCAACGAGCTATCATACACTTACCCAAACAGGGCCCACATGACTTTTGGCACTTCATCTCCTAGGGTTACATTTTTGGATGTCTAGGGTTTTTGTCATTCCTATTTATTGTAAAAAATCCTTCAGAGCCTCATTGTACTCATCTTATTGCGAATGCGAGTAGCCTTCACATCTCTTCTCAGAGATAAGTTGTCACCATTCTAGCGAGTCTTTCATAGTGTATTTTTACAGTCTCGGTATATTTCTTTCAATAATAGAAATCATGTATTATTGTATCTTTGTGTTTATGGTTGCATATCTGATATATTTATGTTATATTATTGAATATCTGTGATATCTCTGTGCATTTCTTTATTATATCTCCGATCTCATTTCGTGCCGAAAATAATCCGGATCAGTGGTATCGCTCTCGCACACCCAAGAAACCCTGAATGGTGGAAGAAAAGAAAAATGATGTAGTAGACGATCCTATCAGTCTGTTGCTTGAGAAAGCTCTCACGTGATAGAGGGATGAATGATGTAGAATTTTTTCCACATCCTTCAACGCCTATTGATAGAAACACGTGCATCTTCATCAAGTAGCCACTTTGGAGCCACCTCACCTTTTAAGGTACAAGTTAATTTTGATATTACTGTATTTGAAGGACAGATAGATGCAGAGGCCCTAGAAAAATGGTTAAGTCTGCTAGAAGGTTATTTCTCTATTCACAAATTTTTCGACAGAGAAAAGATCACCTTCGCACTCCTTAAAGCTCTCCCCCATGTAAAACATTGGTGGGAAACATATTGGGAGTATATTTCCACAAAGTAGTCTAGAATATATGGGGCCGATCCCACTTGGGATTTTTTTGTGGATGCGGTAAAGGAACAATATTACCTTATTGGAAACTATGAGGACCAGTACATGAAATGGACTACACTACGGCAAGAGAGGGGCCAAGTAGTTCTGGAGTTCACCAATACCTTCCATACCTTGCACACCAAGATGGGTATCAAAGACTCTGAGCGACATTTGGTTCTAAAATACTGTGGGGCTCTACACAAATACATCCAGACTGAAATGGATTTTCTGGACATCTCATCACTCGGTGTTGATTATCGATATGTTGTTAAAATCGAGAAGAAATTTAAGCACCAGAACAAACGGGATTTCGGATTTGTAAATCCACAACAACCAAAGTATGACAAAGACATCCCTAACAAATAGTCTCATGAAAACCAGTCCAAGACAAAGGAAAAGAAGGGTCACGGGAAGACAAAGAGGGACAATGAAATATGGTGCGATTTCCACAAAATCCCCTGGCACAACATCGATGAATGTCACTCAAAACAGTCAATGGTGGCTGAGATCAAAGACAATGATCCGAACCCTGATTCAGAATCCAATTCTGAAAATACTAGTAAAGGACAGATCATTGATGCAGACCCCACTGCTATTGTCGCAACCCCAACAATTCAACCAGAAGAAACAACAGATCCCGAAGAGGGGGAGTTATTTTTTCATTCATATATGTGGGTGAAGGGGACCTCGCTGCATTTTATTGTTGATAGTGGAAGCCAGAATAACCTCATCTCAGCAGAGGTCCTCAAACAGTTGGAATTGTCGACAACACCACACCCGCAACAATACAACATTGGGTGGCTTCGCCAAGGACAAGATATCTATGTCAGCCAGCAATGTCGATTGTCATATGGCATCTAGCCCTTCAAGGACGAGGTATTATGTGATGTTTCCCCACTGGATGTCTCTGTTTCTCTCATTGGCCAGCCATATATGTGGAAGTGCCATGTTGCTTATGAGTCTCGACCTCGTAGTTTCATTGTTACTTTAGGGGGTTATCTCTACAAAATACTAAAGGTAGTTCTGACTATTGTTCCACCTAAAAAGTTTCGTAAGGTAGTATCTCATACTGCAAAATTTAGCTTCTTCACAATCTGTTCAAAAGGAGAACAGAAGGACACTGCAACCACTATGGCCTTGCCCTAATAACCTTCTATCCAACAGAAGCAGGTCGACAAGGTTGCATAAAAGCACAAAGATTCCTTTTGCACACTGTCCTCTCATGTATCTCGAGTTGTTGAACAGCCTTAGCTTCAACAGGTTCTTGACATACTTCCACAAAATGAGCAGAGCGATGTGTCTAGCAATACAAGCAGCTCACCAAGATGCATATCTAGCAAATGTTTTTCCCTCTCCCCCAGGAACTCAACGCAATGGAGACCATTTGTTCCTAAGGAGGGAGGATTGATCCAGGTGGATATCGATGGCCACCCACCTTTTTCGACTGGCTCAAAATAGGTTTCTAGCAATTTTGGCCATTTACTATTTTTAGCATGTTTTAACTTCCGGGGCCATTTTGAGGGCCTAAATGAATGTTTTTCAAGATATAGGTTCTCAATGATATACGAAAGCATGAATGAGCCCTGAAATCGAATCTCTTCGATGATACCTTTCTAACGAGCTATCATACGCCTAAAACGGAGATCGTATGCAAAAGTTACGACCCCAGGAAGTTGATGTACTAACTTACCCAAACGGGGCCCACATGACTTTTGGCGCTTTATTGTAAAAATGCCTTCAGAGCCTCATTTTACTCATCTTCTTGTGAATGCGAGTAGCCTTCACATCTCTTCTCAGAGATAAGCTGCTACCATTCTAGCGAGTCTTTCACACTGTATTTTTACAGTCTCTGTACATTTCTTTCATTAATAGAAATTGTGTATTATTGTATCTTTGTGTTTATGGTTGCATATATGATATATTTCTATTATATTATTGAATATCTACGATATCTCTGTGAATTTCTTTATTATATCTCCGATCTCATTTCATGCCAAAAATAATCTGGATCAGTGGTATAAGAGCAGGTTCTTCTTGATCTTTTTTTTAGTGCATGTCCCCGACCAGGTCCAAGTATAGAAAGTTGGGTCTCGAGATTGTCTCTCTTGAGGACAATCGCTCTCGCACAACCAAGAAACCCTCAATGGCGGAAAAAAAGAAAAATGGCGGAGTAGATGATCCTATCAGTCTGTTTCTTAAGAAATCTCTCACACAACAGAGGGACGAAATGATGGAGAATTTTTCCCACATCCTTCAACGCCTGTCGATAGCAACAAGTGCATCTTCATCAAGCGGCCACTTTGCAGGCACCTCGCCTTTCAAGGTATATGTTAATCTGATATTCCTATATTTGAAGGACAGATAGATGAAAAATCCCTAGACAAATGGTTAAATCTTCTAGAAGGTTATTTCTATGTTCACAAATTTTCTGACAAAGAAAAGATCACCTTCGCACTCCTTAAAGCTCTGCCCCATGTCAAACATTGGTGGGAAAATTATTGGGAGAAGAGCTCCACAGAGGAGTCTGGAATATATGGGGTCGATCCCACTTGGGATTTTTTTGTGGATGTGGTAAAGGAATAGTATTAACTTGTTGGAAACTATGAGGACCAGTACATGAGATGGACCACACTGCAGTAAGAGAGGGGCCAAACAGTTCTAGAGTTCACCAATACCTTCCAAAACTTACGCACCAACCTAGCTATCAACGACTCCAAGTGACATTTGGTTCTTAAATATTGTGGGGCTCTACACAAATACATCCAGACTAAAATGGATTTTTTGGACATCTCATCACTCAGTGCTGATTATCAAAGGGTCATGGGAAGACAAAGAAGGACACCAAAAAATGGTGTGATTTCTACAAAAGCCCCTGCCACAACACCAATGAATGTCACGCAAAATGGTCATTAGTGGTTGATATCAAAGACAAGAATCTGAACCCTGATTCAAAATCCGATTCTGAAAATACTAGTAAAGGACAGATCATTGACGTAGACCCCACTTCTATTGTCGCAACTGCAACAATTCAACCAGAAGAACCAACAGATCCTGAAGAGGGGGAGTGCCTTTTTCATTCACAGATGTGGGTGAAGGGGACCCCGCTACATTTTATTCTTGATAGCGGAAGCCAGAATAACATCATCTCAGCAAAGGTCATCAAACAGTTGGGATTGTCGACAATGCCACACCCGTAGCCATACAATATCGGGTGGCTTAGCCAAGGACGAGATCTCTGTGTCATCCAACAATGTTAATTGTCATATGGCATACAGCCCTTCAAGGATGAGGTATTATGTGATGTTTCCCCACTGGATGTCTCTGATGTTCTCTTGGGCCAGCCATATATGTGGAAGCGCCATTTTGTTTATGAGTCTCGACCCCGTAGTGTCATTGTTACTTTGGGGGGTCATCTCTATAGAATACCAAATGTAGTTCTGACTATTGTTCCACCTAAAAAGTGTCGCAAGGTAGTATCTCATACTGCAAAATTTACCTTCTTCACAATCTGTTCAAAAGGAGAACAGAAGGACACTGCAACCACTATGGCCTCGCCCCAAGCACCTTCTATCCAATAGAAGAAGGTCGACAAGGCTGGAGAAAAGTGAAAAGATTATTTTTTCACACTGTATTCTCATGTATCTCAACTTGTTTAACACCCTCACCCTCAACAGGTTCTTGACATACTTCCACAAACTGAGCAGCGTGATGTCTCTAGCAATATAACCATCTCACCAAGATGCAGATCCAACAAATGCTTTTCCCTCTCCCTCGAGAACTCAACGCAATGGAGACCATTGCTTCCTAAGGAGGGAGGATTGATCCAGGTGGATATCGGTGGCCACCCACCTTTTTTGACTTGCTCAAAACAATTTTCTGACAATTTTGGCCATTTACTATTTTTAGCAGGTTTTAACTTCTGGGGCCATTTTGAGGACCTAAATGAAGGTTTTTAATGATAAAGGTTTTCAATGATATCCAAAAGAATAATTGAGCCCCAAAATTTAATATTTTTTATTATACCTTTCCAACGAGCTATCATACGCCTAAAACGGAGATTGTATGCAAAAGTTACGACCCCGGGAAGTTGATGTACTAGCTTACCCAAACAGGGCCCACATGACTTTTGGCGCTTCATCTCCTAGGGTTAGGTTTTTGGATGTCTAGGGTTTTGGGTGATCCTGTTTATTGTAAAAAGGCCTTCAGAGCCTCATTTTACTCATCTTCTTGCGAATGCGAGTAGCCGTCACATATATTCTCAGAGATAAGTTGCCACCATTCTAGCGAGTCTTTCACACTGTATTTTTACAATCTCTATACATTTCTTTCATTAATAGAAATCGTGTATTACTGTATCTCTATTTTTATGGTTGCATCTCTGATACATTTCTATTATATTATTGAATATCTGTGATATCTCTGTGCATTTCTTTATTATATCTCCGATCTCATTTTGTGCCGAAAATAATCCAGATTAGTGGTATCAGAGCAAGTTGTTCTTGATCTCTTTTTTCAGTACATGTCCCCGATGAGGTCGGAGTATAGCAAGTTGGGTCTAGAGATTCTCTCTCTTGAGGAAAAATGCACTCACACACCCGAGAAACCCTCAATAGCGAAATAAAAGAAAAATGGTGTAGAAGACGATCCTATCAATCTGTTGTTTGAGAAAGCTCTCATGCGACAGAGGGACGAAATGATGGAAATTTTTTCCCACATCCTTCAACGCCTGCTAATAGAAACAAGCGCATCTTCATCAAGAGGCCACTTTGGAGGCACTTCACCTTTCAAGGCACAAGTTAATTTTGATATTCCTGTATTTGAAGGACAGATAGATGCGAAATCCCTAGACAAATGGTTAAATCTGCTAGAAGGTTATTTCTCTGTTCACAAACTTTCCGACAAAGAAAATATCACCTTCGCACTCCTTAAAGCTCTCACCCGTGTCAAACATTGTTGGGAAAATTATTGGGAGCAGAGTTCCACAGAGGATTTTGGAATATATGGGGTCGATCCCACTTGGGATTTTTTTGTGGATGTGGTAAAGGAACAGTATTACCCTGTTGGAAACTATGAGGACCAGTACATGAGATGGACCACACTACGGCAAGAGAGGGGCCAAGCAGTTCCAAAGTTCACCAATACCTTCCATACCTTGCGCACCAAGCTAGGTATCAAAGACCCCGAGTGACATATGGTTCTGAAATACTGTGAGGCTCTACATAGATACATCCAGACTAAAATGGATTTCCTGGAAATCTCATCACTCAATGCTACTTATCGATATGTTGTTAAAGTCGAGCAGAAATTTAAGCACCAGAACAAACAGGATATCGTATTTGTAAATCCGCAACAACCAAAGTATGACAAAGATATCCCTAACAAATAGTCTCTTGAAAACCAGTCTAAGACACAGGAAAAGAAGGCTCACGGGAAGACAAAGAAGGACACCGAAAAATGGTACAATTTCCAAAAAAGACCCTGCCACAAGACCGATGAATGTCGCTCAAAAAAGTAAATGGTGGCCGATATCAAAGATAAGGAGTTGAACCGTGATTCAGAATCCGATTCTGAAAATACTCATAAATGATAGATCATTGACCCAGACCCCACTGTTATTATCACAACCACAGCAATTCAACGAGAAGAACCAACAGATCCCAAAGAGGAGGAGCTCATTTTTCATTCACAGATGTGGTTGAAGGCAACCCCGCTACATTTTATTGTTGATAGACGAAGCCAGAATCACCTCATATCAGCAGAGGTCATCAAACAGTTGGGATTGTCGACAACACCACACCTGTAGCCATACAATATCGAGTGGCTTAGCCAAGGACGAGATCTCCATGTTAGACAGCAATGTTGATTGTCATATGGCATCCATCCCTTCAAGGATGAGGTATTATGTGATGTTTCCCCACTGGATGTCTGTGATGTTCTCTTGGGCCAGCCATATATGTGGAAGCACCATGTTGTTTATGAGTTTCAATCCCGTAGTGTCATTGTTACTTTCGGGGGTAATCTCTACAGAATATCGAAGGTAGTTCTGACTATTGTTCCACCTAAAAAGTGTTACAATGTAGTATCTCATACTGCAAAATTTAGCTTCTTCACAATCTGTTCAAAAGGAGAACAGAAGGACACTGCAACCACTATGGCCTCACCCCAAGAACATTCTATCCAACAAAAGAAGGTCGAGAAGGCTGCATAAAAGTGACAAGATTCATTTTGCACACTTTCCTCTCATGTGTCTCAACTTGTTGAACACCCTCACCCTCAACAGGTTCTTGACATACTTCCACAAACTGAGCAACGCGATGTCTCTAGCAATACAACTAGCTCACCAAGATGCAGATCCAGCAAATGATTTTCCCTCTCCCTCGGGAACTCAATGTAATGGAGACCATTTCTTCCTAAGGAGGGAGGATTGATCCAGGTGGATATTGGTGGCCACCCACCTTTTCCAACTGGCTCAAAACAGTTTTCTGACAATTTCGGCCATTTACTATTTTTAGCAGGTTTTAACTTCTGGGGCCATTTTGAGGGCCTTAATGAAGGTTTTTGATGATAAAGGTTCTCAATTATATCTAAAAGACTAATTGATCCCCCAAAGTGAATCTCCTCGATGATACCTTTCCAACGAGCTATCATACGCCTAAAACGGAGATTGTATGCAAAAGTTACGACCCGGGGAAGTTGATGTACTAACTTACCCAAACGGAGCTCACATGACTTTTGGCGCTTCGTCTCCTAGGGTTAGGTTTTTGGATATCTAGGGTTTTTGGAAATCCTATTTATTGTAAAAAGGCCTTCATAGCCTCATTTTACTCATCTTCTTATGAATGCGAGTAGCCATCACATATATTCTCAGAGATAAATTGCCACCATTCTAGCAAGTCTCTCACACTGTATTTTTACAATCTCTGTACATTTCTTTCATTAATAGAAATTGTGTATTACTGTATCTCTATTTTTATGGTTGCATCTCTGATACATTTCTATTATATTATTGAATATCTGTGATATCTCTGTGCATTTCTTTATTATATCTCTGAGGATCAGTGGTATCATAGCATGCTATTCTTGATCGTTTTTTTCAGTGCATGTCCCAGACGAGGTCCGAGTATAGCAAGTTGGGTCTCAATATTGTCTCTCTTGAGGAAAATCACTCTTACACACCCAATAAACACTAAATGGTGGAAGAAAAGAAAAATGACGGAGTAGATGATCCTATCAGTCTGTTTCTTGAGTAAGCTCTCACGCAACAAAGGGACGAAATGATGGAGAATTTTTCCCACATCCTTCAATGCCTCCCGATAGCAACAGATCCATCTTCAACAAGCGGCCACTTTGGAGGCACCTCACCTTTCAAGGTACAAGTTAATTTTGATATTATTGTATTTGAAGGACAGATAGATGCAGAAGCCCTAGACAAAAGGTTAAATCTGCTAGAAGGTTATTTCTTTGTTCACAAATTTTTTGACAAAGAAAAGATCACCTTCACACTCCTTAAAGCTCTTCCCCATGTCAAACATTGGAGGGAAACTTACTGGGAGAAGAGTTCCACAAAGGAGTCTAGAATATATGGGGTTGATCCCACTTGGGATGTTTTTGTGGATATGGTAAAGGAACAGTATTACCCTATTGGAAGCTATGAGGACCAGTACATGAGATGGACCACACTATGGCAAGAGAGGGGCCAAGAAGTTCCGGAATTCACTAATACCTTCCATACCTTGCGCACCAAGATGGGTATCAAAGACTCCGAGTGAAATTTGGTTATGAAATACTGTGGGGCTCTACATAGATACATCCAAACTAAAATGGATTTTCTGGACATCTCATCACTCGGTGCTGCTTATCGATATGTTATTAAAATCGAGCAGAAATTTAAGCACCAGAACAAATGAGATTTCAGATTTTTAAATCAGTAACAACCAAAGTATGATGAAGACATCCCTAACAAACAATTTCCCAAAAACCAGTCCAAGACACAAGAAAAGAAGGGTCACAAGAAGACAAAGAAGGACACCGGAAAATGGTGCGATTTCGAAAAAATCCCCTAGCACAACACCGATGAATGTCACTCAAAATAGTCATTGGTGGCTGAGATCAAAGACAAGGAGCCGAACCCTGATTCAAAATCTGATTCTAAAAATACTGGTAAAGGACAGATCATTAACGCAGACCCCACCGCTATTTTCGCAACCGCAGCAATTCAACCAGAAGAACCAACATATCCCAAAGAGGGGGAGCGCCTTTTTCATTCACAGATGTGGGTGAAGGGGACCCCAATGCATTTTATTGTTAATAGTGGAAGCCAGAATAACCTCATCTCAGTAGAGGTCATCAAACAATTGGGATTTTCAACAACACCACACCCACAGGCATAGAACATCGGGTGGCTTTTCCAAGGATGAGATCTTCGTGTCAGCCAACAATGTCGATTTCCATATGGCATCCATCCCTTCAAGGATGACGTATTATGTTATGTTTCCCCACTGAATGTCTATGATGTTCTCTTGGGCCAGCCATATATGTGGAAGTGCCATGTTGTTTATGAGTCTCGACCCCGTAGTGTCATTGTTACTTTGGGGGCTCATCTCTACAAAATACCAGAGGTAGTTCTAACTATTGTTCCACCTAAAAAGTGTCGCAAGGTAGTATCTCATACTGCAAAATTTATCTTCTTCACAATCTGTTCAAAAGAAGAACAGAAGGACACTGCAACCACTACGGCCTCGCCCCAAGCACCTTCTATCTAACAGAAGAAGGTCGACAAGGTTGCAACAAAGCACAAAGATTCCTTATTTACACTGTCCTCTCATGTATCTCAACTTGTTGAACAGCCTTAGCCTCAACAGGTTCTTGACATACTTCCACAAACAGAGCAGCGCGATGTCTCTAGTAATACAAGCAGCTCACCATGATGCAGATCTAGAAAATTATTTTCCCTCTCCCCTGGGAACTCAACGCAATGTAGACCATTTCTTCCTAAGGAGGGAGGATTGATCCTACAAGATATCGGTGGCCACCCACCTTTTCCGATTGGCTCAAAATAGTTTTCTGGCAATTTTGGCTATTTACTATTTTTAGCAGGTGTTAACTTCCGATGATATTTTGAGGGCCTAGATGAAGGTTTTTCGAGATCAAAGTCCTCAATGATATTTGAAAGAATAATTGAGACCCCAAAGTGAATCTCCTCGATGATACCTTTTCAACGAGCTATCATACGCCTAAAACGGAGATCGTATGCAAAGTTACGACCCTAGGAAGTTGATGTACTAACTTACCCAAATGGAGCCCACATGACTTTTGGCGCTTCATCTCCTAGGGTTATGTTTTTGGATGTCTAGGGTTTTTGGCATTCCTCTTTATTGTAAAAATGCCTTCAGAGCCTCATTTTACTCATCTTCTTGTGAATGCGAGTAGCTATCACATCTCTTCTCAGAGATAAGTTGCCACCATTCTAGCGAGTATTTCACACTATATTTTTATAGTCTCTGTACATTTATTTCATTAATAGAAATTGTGTATTACTATATGGTTGCATATCTGATATATTTCTTTTAATTTATTGAATATCTATGATATCTCTATGCATTTCTTTATTATATATTCGATCTCATTTCGTGTCGAAAATAATCTGGATCAGTGGTATCAGAGCAGGCTATTCTTGATCATTTTTTTAGTGCATGTCCCCGACGAGGTCCGAGTATAGAAAGTTGGATCTCGAGCTGGTCGCTCTTGAGGAAAATCACTCTCGCACACCCAATAAACCCTCAATGGTGGAAGAAAATAAAAATGACGAAGAAGACGATCCTATCAGACTGTTTCTTGAGCAAGCTCTCATGCGACAAAGGGACGAAATGATGGAGAATTTTTCCCACATCCTTCAACGCCTCCCGATAGCAACAGACACATCTTCATCAAGAGGCCACTTTGGATACACCTCACCTTTCAAGGTACAAGTTAATTTTGATATTCTTGTATTTGAAGGATAGATAGATGCAGAAGCCCTAGACAAATGGTTAAATATGCTAGAAGGTTATTTCTATCTTCACAAATTTTCCAACAAAGAAAAGATCACCTTTGCACTCCTTAAAGCTCTTCCCCATGTCAAACATTGGAGGGAAACTTATTAGGAGCAGAGTTCCACAAAGGAGTCTGGAATATATGGGGTCGATCCCACTTGGGATGGTTTTGTGGATGTGGTAAAGGAACAGTATTACCCTGTTGGAAGCTATGAGGACCAGTACATGAGATGGACCACACTGTGACAAGAGAGGGGCCAAGTAGTTCTAGATTTCACCAATACCTTCCATACCTTGCACACCAAGCTGGGTATCAAAGACTCCGCTCAACATTTGGTTCTAAAATACTGTGGGGCTCTACATAGATATATCCAAACTGAAATGGATTTTCTAGACATCTCATCACTCGGTGCTGCTTAACGATATGTTGTTAAAATTGAGCAGAAATTTAATCACCAGAACAAACGGGATTTCGAATTTGTAAATCCGCAACAACCAAAGTATGATAAAGACATCCCTAACAAACAGTCTCCTGAAAACCATTCCAAGACATAGGAAAAGAAGGGTCATGGGAAGACAAAGAAGGACACTGGAAAATGGTGCGATTTCGACAAAAGCCCCTGGCACAACACTAATGAATGTCACTCAAAACAGTCATTGATGGCCGAGATCAAAGACAATGAGCCGAACCCTGATTATGAAAATACTTGTAAAGGACAGATCATTGACACAGACCCCACTGCTATTTTCGCAACCACAGCAATTCAACCAAAAGAACCAATAGATCCCGAAGAGGGGGAGCACATTTTTCATTCATAGATGTGGGTGAAGGGGACCCTGCTGCATTTTATTGTTGATAGCGGAAGCTAGAATAACCTCATCTTAGCAGAGGTCCTCAAACAGTTGGGATTGTCAACAACACCACACCTGCATCCATACAACATCAGGTGGCTTCGCCAAGTACGAGATCTATGTGTCAGCCAACAATGTCGATTGTCATATGGCATCCAACCCTTCAAGGACGAGGTATTATGTGATGTTGTCCCACTGGATGTCTGTGATGTTCTCTTTGGCCAGCCATATATGTGTAAGTGCCATGTTGTTTATGAGTCTCGACCCCGTAGTGTCGTTGTTACTTTGGGGGCTCATCTCTACAAAATACCAGAGGTAGTTCCGACTATTGTTCCACATAAAAAGTGTCGCAAGGTAGTATCTCATACTACAAAATTTAGCTTCTTCACAATCTATTCAAAAGGAGAACAGAAGGACACTGCAACCATTACGGCGTCGCCCTAAGCACCTTCTATCCAACAGAAGAAGGTCGACAAGGCTGCAACAAAGCGCAAAGATTCCTTATTTACATTGTCCTCTCATGTATCTCAACTTCGTGAACAATCTCAGCCTCAACAGGTTCTTGACATACTTCCACAAACTGAGCAGTGCAATGTCTCCAGCAATACAAGAAGCTCACCAAGATGCAGATTCAGCAAATGCTTTTCCCTCTCCCCCGGGAACTCAAAGAAATGGATACCATTGCTTCCTAAGGAAGGATAATTGATCCAAGTGGATATTGGTAGCCACCCACCTTTTTCGACTGGCTCAAAACAGTTTTCTGGCAATTTTGGCCAATTACTATTTTTAGTAGGTTTTAAATTCCAGGACCATTTGGAGGGACTAAATGAAGGTTTTTTGAGATCAAGGTTCTCAATGATATCTAAAAGAATAATTGAGCCACAACAGTGAATCTCATTGATTATACCTTTCCAACGAACTATCATACACCTAAAACAGAGAATGTATGCAAAATTTACAACCCCAGGAAGTTGATGTACTATGTTACCCAAACGGGGCCCACATGAATTTTGGCACTTCATCTCCTAGGGTTAAGCTTTTGGATGTCTAGGGTTTTTGGCATTCCTGTTTATTGTAAAAATTCCTTCAAATCCTCATTGTACTCATCTTCTTGTGAATGAAAGAATCTGTCACATCTCTTCTCAGACATAAGCTGCCACCATTCTAGCGAGTCTTTCACACTATATTTTTACTATCTCTATACATTTCTTTCATTAATAGAAATCGTGTATTACTGTATCTCTTTGTTTATGGTTGCATCTCTGATATATTTATGTTATATTATTGAATATCTGTGATATCTCTGTGAATTTCTTTATTATATCTCCAATCTCTTTTCGTGCCGAAAATAACCCGGATCAGTGGTACCAGAGCAGGTTGTTCTTGATCATTTTTTTTAGTGCATGTCCCTGACGAGGTCCAAGTATATCAAGTTGGGTATCTAGCTTGTCTCTCTTGAGGAAAATCGCTCTCGCACACCCAAGAAACCCTCAACAGCGGAAGAAAAGAAAAATGATGAAGCAAACAATCATATCAGTCTGTTGTTTGAGCAAGCTCTCACATGACAGAGGGACGAAATGGTGGAGAATTGTTCCCACATCCTTCAATGCCTTCCAATAGCAACAGGCGCATCCTCATCAAGAGGCGACTTTGGAGGCACCTCGTCTTTCAGGGTACAAGTTAATTTTAATATTGCTATATTTGAAGGACAAATAGATGCAGAAGCCCTAGACAAATGGTTAAATATGCTAGAAGGTTATTTCTCTGTTCACAAATTTTCTGACAAAGAAAATATCACCTTCACACTCCTTAAATCTCTCCCCCATGTCAAACATTGGTGGGAAACTTATTGGGAGCAGAGTTCCATAGAGGAGTCTGGAATATATGGGGTCGATCCCACTTGGGATTTTTATATGGATGCAGTAAACAGAATTACCCTGTTGGAAACTATGAGGACCAGTACATGAGATGGACCACACTGCGGCAAGAGAGGGGCCAACCAGTTCCGGAATTCACTAATACCTTCCATACCTTGCGCACCAAGATGGGTATCAAAGACTCTGACTGAAATTTGTTTATGAAATACTATGGGGCTCTACATAGATACATCCAGACTAAAATGGATTTTTTGGGCATCTGATCACTCGGTGCTGCTTATCGATATGTTATTAAAATCGAGTAGAAATTTAAGCACCAGAACAAATGAGATTTCAAATTTGTAAATCAGCAACAACCAAAGTATGACAAAGACATCCCTAACAAACAGTCTCCTAAAAAATAGTCCAAGACATAGGAAAATAAAGGTCATGGGAAGACAAAGAAGGACACTGGAAAATGGTGCGATTTCCACAAAATCCCTTGGAACAACACTGATGAATGTCTCTCAAAACAATCATTGGTGACCGATATCAAAGACAAGGATCCGAACCCTGATTCAGAATCCAATTATGAAAATACTGGTAAAGGACAGATCATTGATGCAGACCCCATTGCTATTGTCGCAACCACGGCAATTCAACCAGAAGAACCAACAGATCCTGCAGAGGGGGAGTGCCTTTTTCATTCACATATGTGGTTGAAGGGGACCCCACTACATTTTATTGTTGATAATGGAAGCCAGAAGAACCTCATCTCAGTAGAGGTCATCAAACAGTTGGGATTGTCGACAACACCACAACCGCAGCCATACAACATCGGGTGGCTTCGCCAAGGATGAGATCTATGTGTCAGCCAGCAATGTCGATTGTCATATGGCATCCAGCCCTTCAACGATGAGGTGTTATGTGATGTTACCCCACTGGATGTATGTGATGTTCTCTTGGGCCAGCCATAGATGTGGAAGCGCCATGCTATTTATGAGTCTCGACCCCATAGTGTCATTGTTACTTTGGGGGGTCATCTCTATAGAATACCAAAGGTAGTTCTGACTATTATTCCACCTAAAAAGTGCCACAAGGTAGTATCTCATACTGCAAAATTTAGCTTCTTCACAATCTGTTCAAAAGGAGAACAGAAGGACATTACAACCACTACGGCCTCCCTCCAAGCACCTTCTATCCAACAGAAGCAGGTCGACAAGGCTGCAACAAAGTGCAAATATTACTTTTTCTTACTATCCTCTCATGTATCTTGACTTGTTGAACAACCTCAACCTCAACAATTTCTTGACATACTTCCACAAACTGAGTAGCGCGATGTCTCCAGCAATACAAGCAGCTCACCAAGATGCAGATCCAGCAAATGATTTTCCCTCTCCCCGGGGAACTCAACGCAGTGGAGACCATTGCTTCCTAAGGAGGGAGGATTGATCCAGGTGGATATTGGTGGCCACCCACCTTTTCCAACTGTCTCAAAACAGTTTTCTGGCATTTTTGGACATTTACTATTTTTAGTAGGTTTTAACTTCCAGGGCCATTTTGAGGGCCTAAATGAAGGTTTTTTGAGATCGAGGTTATTAATGATATCTGAAGGAATAATTGAGCACCCAAAGTGAATCTCCTTGATGATACATTTCCAACGAGCTATCATACACCTAAAACGGAGATCGTATGCAAAAGTTACGACCTTGGGAAGTTGATGTACTAACTTACCCAAACAGGGCCCACATGACTTTTGGCGCTTCATCTCCTAGGGTTAGGTTTTTGGATGTATAGGATTTTTGGAATTCTTGTTTATTGTAAAAAGGCCTTCAGAGCCTCATTTTACTCATCTTCTTGTGAATGCGAGTAGCCGTCACATCTCTTCTCAAAGATAAGATGCCACCATTCTAGCGAGTCTTTCACACTATATTTTTACAGTACCTGTACATTTCTTTCATTAATAGAAATCGTGTATTACTGCATCTCTGTGTTTATGGTTGCATCTCTGTGTTTATGGTTGCATCTCTGATATATTTCTTTTATATTATTGAATATCTGTGATATCTCTATGCATTTCTTGATTATATCTCCAATCTCATTTCGTGCCAAAAATAATCCAGATCAAGGTTTGAACTGGTCATCTCTCCATGTGTACCGGTCCAAATGGTACTTGTCCGTTGGGCATGGTCCTACACATATAAATCTACGCCCTCCATGGGCTCATCAGTCACATGCCTCATAGAAATGTCAATCACATCTCATCATCTATTTTATTAAACATATGCATAAAACCCCTAATACATCAGTCAATAGCTCAAAGACATTACAAAAACCTGCAATACAAGATCGGAGAAAAGGTCAAGGCATCTATTGGGCTAGTGTCCACAAGAAAAGGGAAGTTTCTAGAAAGACCTCATATAAGCCATGTAAGTGAGGTGATGTGGCTAAGGGATGTCTAAACATGTGGGTACCGTGAGGGACATGGATGCATAAGTGTTACCTATGGGTGCCTTTGTAGAAGGCGAGTTGTACCTATCATGAATGCATTTTTTCCAAGCCCATTCTTTCCTTTATTCTTTTTATTCTTGTTTTATTCTTTTATTTGCTTTTTTTTTGTTCAAGAACTAACCAAGGGACAATGCCTTGGCATGGTGACCAAAGCTGACAACGTTACCCACAAGTACTTTCACAGAGATGAGAACGTTGGCTCGTGATGAGATCCCATTTCCCTTGTCCATGCAACCAAAGGTCATTGCCTTGGCGTGGTAACCAGATGTTGGAAATGTCATACTGTTAGGTACCCATGGACCTAATAGGATGGCTCGTGATGAGACCCCCTATCCTCTTAGTAGGTCTTGTTTTGTTATTTTTCGGGTCCCTCTTATTTCTTGCTGAGAGGCTTTTTACTGCCTTCTCGGGGATCCCTGGGCGAAGCATCTCGAGGTTTTATTTCTAGGCTTTTGTCTTTTACCAACTTCTTTTACCTTCTAGGCCTTTAGCCCCTTCTTCCCACGAGATAAGGTGCAATCCTGTAAATAGGTCAACCCAATGCTCAGAAAAGGGGAATGGGATAAATGAGCGGGAAATAAGATGAAAGAGTGGTGTTATAATGGGAGTGGACGATGGTTTTTTAGAAACCCCCCCAGTGGCAAACCAAAACCTATGGGCACAGGCTTTCTAGGGCACCCTATCAATTCCCCCAAGCATGGTCAAGTGGGAAAATGTAAGATCCAAGCAGTTGTTAGAGATAAAAGGAATCAGATGTATATATTTAAAGGTTTTAATGATCAAAAGTGACACATACCATGATACCTAGAACAATTACCTCACAGAGCAAGAACCTTCTCTGATACAGGACCAAGCTGATGGTGATGGATGTTGTTGCTGCTGATAAGACAAAGCTGATGGAAGAAGAAAAGGATGGACCCTCCAGGGCCATAATCAGGTCAATCCTTCTCTCTGTACTCCATGTCTAGGACTTATGGGCCTCGAGACATGATCTCCTAGTTATCCCTAAAAGCGGGGATAACATTTGGCTCCAACTCGGGAACATTTTCTCACCGTAGAGCGCATGAGAACTTCAACATCTCTGGCATAACCTGTAGACCTGCTCAATCTTGATAGAAGTATCAGTAACAAAATTGGGGTGTTAATGCCACCCCAACAGATATGTATATATATACTAAAATAAAGAAATCAATGAGTAAGAAGATGAAAGAACACTTCTTACCTGTAGTTACCTATTGGCTGGAATGTTGGGTGTAGTCAAACAACCAGTGAATCCAATCCAGAAATGCTCCTCGATACCTGCCTTTGTGCTTCATCATAAACCAAAATAGTGATAAATCAAGCACAAAAATGTCATGGGTTAGAATATATATCATATCATTGAAAATCTCAAAGTCTAACTCATGGAGGCGGGTGGGAGGGAAAAAATGATCCCAACACATATTCTCAGGAGAGTGTTCAATCCATCTCAGGAGTGGATTTTGAAAAGTCAAAGGTTCAGGAGACTGACTCAAGGAATCTAAATGTTTTCTACCTTGGACACCTTCACAACTTGAAGCCCAAGGAGGGATTAGCAAAAACTGAAAGGATGACTGACCATTCCTAAAGGGGAGGCTGGAAAACTATGATAATAGGCTTCTTCTTGAGGCACTCAACTTTCCCCTAAAATCCAGAATGAGGTTTTTCCTTATAGGAGACTTTGGATAAGGGACATGTTTCCAAACAAAACCTTCAGTGACATAGGGAGGTAAAGTGATCGAAGGGGGGTGGAAAATCTTATCACAAGTATCCTGCTTCAGGGAAGTAACTTCCTCATTTTTATCAATATCTGAGCATAACGTTAGTTGATAAATTTCTTCAGAGGATAAATCTAAGTGATCAGATGGATAGTCATCAAATTCCTCAAGGTTTGACCAAAAATTAATCGGAGAGCATAGAATTAGGTCATCCCTGGGTGTCTGAATAAGGTCAGGTTCTAGTTGCCAGATGTCAAAATTATTAGTAACTTCATGTGATAAATGCAAAGGCAGCCTTTGGAAAGGACCATCAATGTTGTACATGGGATTTCCATCATATCTAATCATATCCCATCCACGTTTCCTGACATGTATGAATTCATCAAAATTATCAACAAAGTCAGTATCTTCATCATAACATGAAGGGGTTAAAACATTCGATACTTGTTTTCTCTCTACATCATAAAATAAAGAATCATTGAAATTTTTGAAATAACTCACCTTGTTTAATCCTTCCTGTGCAGGAGCTTCAATTGTTCAGATAACTTCATCAAGTGGAATATCTGCCTCCACATCTTCAATCTTGAGACATAGAGGATCAAGATTGTCCAAGTGTTCCATTTCCTCTTCACTCTCTAAGTCATAGAACAAGGTATCATCAAAAAAATGGAAAGTAAAATGACTTAACTCATTCTCTTCATCTTGTGCAGGAGGGATAGGATATTGGAGCGATTCATCAGACTAAGGAGCAGTTACTGGTTCTTCATCCTCACAATTCACTTCTTTAGTCATGTATTCACATCACTCTATTGAATCATGGGGAAAATCCTGCTCCTTTTCAAGGGGTTGACAACGTTCTTCATGGATCTCTTTTTTCACATTAGAGGGTCCTTTATTTTGAACATGATAAGAATTTCTGAGATCTGCCACAATCTCAGTAGTGAATCCCCCATCTTCCAAGGCTATTGTGAGATTATGAAGGGCATATTCATACGTTTGGCAGCATGGGTTGGTAAGGTCAATGAACCTACTAATGAGTTGTATGAAATATGATATACCCCTGTCTTCGCAAAAACTCTTAAACCTATCTTTCAAGTAGGATGGCAGAGTGAGTATGAATAATTTTATAAGAGCATCCTCTCCTCCCAACTTTATCTCACTCAAATACTCCAAAATTTTTACGATGTGAGGAGTTGGGAGGCCCAAAAACGTTGGAGAGTTGTTTAGCCATTTTGTATCAAAGTAATTTGGGTATCTTTGAAAACTTCTAAAATCAATACTCAAATACATTTGTTCCAAGTGTGTCATGATCCCATAACTTGGAAATATCATAGATTTTGAGAGTAAGGTAGCACCCTGAAAAAATTAGTGGAGTTGCCATATAATTTTATTGAAACTATAAAAGGATAAGGGAAAACACCCTAGTGGAGTCGCTAGGTAATCTTGTAAGAAAAAGGTCTTTGAGGCAAGGCTTATCGAAAATATTTGTCGTTTGAGGAGAAGGACTCAGTGTTCCCCAACAACGGTGCCAAAATGTTATCGCACAGTTTGTAGCTAGGAGTAAAGGATATAAGGTAGAAGACCAAATTGGCGTAACAGGAACCTATCCCACCCAATGTCACCATGATGGGTAGGTTCTTTATCTTTAGGGAGGCTAGGCCTACGGGAGACTTCCCCGGTGACCTGGGGTTTTGAAGAGGCAAAAGGTTAGTAGGATGAAGATAAGTTTTTCCCCCTTTCACAGATCACCACCAATCAGAATTTCTGGCTAAACAACCAATAATAAAGTAAAACCCAATGAAGAGTACCTGCCTGGAACAAGACAACAACAAACTGATACTTGCAAGCTTATTTCAATGGGTTAGTACTTCATATCAATCAAGAACTATCTGCTATTCAATATAAGCGATTTAAAATTAAATGTTGACAAAGTCAATGTTTACACATTAGAAATAAAAAGATAATTTCACTTCGCCAATAAACACTAGAATGATGTGGCATTCAATGTAACCAATCAACACTTTATTCAATTAATACCTTAACCACCATTCAATTGCTCATAAAGTAAAACGTTGCTACAATAAAGATGAAATATTCAATGATGATGTCAGCAACTTAGGGTTAGTAGGTTAGTCTAGGCTAGGGTTAGTGTAGTTAGGGTTTCAATTCAAAAGGTTTGAGAGTGTT
>JZKD02S2253926.1:247249-259639 GCA_000966675.3 Picea glauca
GCTTCCGCTTCTAGAAGGATCTTCCTCTAGATGCTTCTCTTAATAGACATATTTAGTATAAATAAGGGGCGAGGGTATGTGAACCCTAGCTTGGAGATTATTGTAATAGAGCTCTACTCGACTGGAGGTTGCCCCCTCGAAGAGGCCTGTGAACATTGCTTTTTGAATCAAAGTGCTTTTCTATTGCTATTTTGTATATCATTTATGTGTATTGTGAAGATTATGCTGGATATTTTACTGTTATTCTGCCATTTCTAGCATTTTATTTCTGTTCTACATATTTTATATATCTGGTATCTTGCACAAGGTGAACAGGTGTAAAACTTATCTTTTTATTGGTTTTTTATGGTCAATGTGGCTGACTTGGGATTGTGTTATGTGGTTGCAGGTGATCTTTGTGCACGATGCCAGTCAATTGGAAAGAGTAGGATTGGTCTCAGTTGAGGGATGTCATGGCTATTGAGGATCCGGGGGTACATGCTACTTTGGTAGCCTGTGGGATGTTGAAGTTCTTTGAGTACCCATTGATATGGGCATAGGATTGTCTCCTACAGATTCTTATCCGGATGTGGAGTCTGGACCTGCATTGTTTTATGGTGCGGGGAGAGCAGATCGCCTTCACGGCGGTGGACATATATTTTTTGACTGGACTCCTGTTTCAGGGAATGCCCCTACTGGCGGAGCCAGTTTTACCTGCTAACATGGCACATACCAGGATGGTAGGGAAGCTGGATCATTGTCGGTCCACTGATACAAGAGAGTTTGACTTTGGGTCCAACCTAGTGGCCTGGTTTTTGGAGAGGGTTCCTATGTTGCACCCTAGGATTTTTTTGGGCACTCCTGGGGCGCGAGAGCTAGGACTGAGGCGGTGGTCGACTATTTTTCTTGCCATGGTGGTGGCGAGGGCGGCCACTTATTCACATATGAGGTGGCACAGGTGTGGCGGCAGATGCCATAGGTGATACTGCAGTTTCCATATGCTGGTGTTGACTTCCAGGATGATCTGGACATGGTGTTACCTCCAAGGGAGGTTTTTGATCATCGAGATATGTTGATGAGTTATATATTGTTTGTTTTTGAGATAGCATCACATGTGTATTTGGTATAGATGTTGATACTATCTGTTGTTTGTGTGTATGTGCAGATGTGGCACCTCACGGGCACAAGGTTGAGTTGTTGAGGGCACCGGCTCGCCAGGAGCCGGGGAGACAACCGTGAGGAGGGTCACAGGTAGTAGAGAGATGTCAGCATGAGGATGTTGAGGCAAGACCAGCTGAGCCTGAGAGAGTAGTGAGGAGACATCGGTTTGATGACCCAGGTGTCGGGCCATCACATGCTCCTCCGAAGGATGCCGAAGCAGATTTTGAGGACATACGCCACTGCTTGGAAGTGGTGCTACAGGGCATGCCTGAGGGCATGTGGTCGTGTATCCAGGATGAGGGCATCCTGGAGAAGTGTGTGGGGATTCCACCACCATGGTGGACCATGGTACGACGAGCAGCAGTAGCGGGTGCTGCTATGACCGAACGATTACCTCCCGGTCAGGAGGGACCAGTAGTGGGTGGGGGACCACCGCCTGAGGGAGGGGTAGGAGGTGGTGCTCTAGAGGCACCTTGAGTGGTGCTCTATGTATTTTTGTATATAGGCTGGTGAGCCCATTTTGTACCAAGGTGCTTCACTAGCCTGCGGATACTTGTATTTTTGTATGTAAACATTTGGATGGCACTGTGGATCAACTTATATATACATGAATATACGTTTTTAGATCTATGTGATGTTTACATGTGTTTTGTTGATGTGTTGATGATGTCTAATCTATATATGCTGTGACAAGTTGTTGATATGTTTATGTATGTGTAGAGGTATCTTGATGTGATATATGCCAGTCTAACACAATGTTAGCTAAGTTATTTGTAATTTGATTCCATTGTCTTGGAATGTGTGTAAATGTAATGAAATCGAAATGTCATGATAAAAGTCGAACCTACAGGTATTTCTGAAAGAGGCAAGGATCGCGGACGTTGTACACATTGTTGAGCTGGAGAACGACTAGTTGAGAGTTGAGAAAGACGCTAAGGTGATGAATACGATGATGTTGGGCATCGGTGAGGAGGCCAATGATGGCTGTGTATTTGGCTTGGTTGTTGGTGGCTAAACCCAAACATATGCCGCTCAAATGGATCATTTCATGTGAGGGGGTATAGAGGGCCCAAGCTACTGAAGTGAGATTTTGTGTCCAACGGCTGGCACCGTCGGCGTAACCGATGTGGTAGGTCGGTGGAGGAAGCATCTGTCAATAGCACAAATGATAGTTTAGATGTGAGGGATGGAAAAAAATATTAAAAACACTATAAAATAAATAACCTAAATTAGAATTGCTACGTTTAGGCATAAAATTTCTTTAAGTATAACTCGTTGATGGGTTCTTTGAGAGAGAGGCCTTCGGGAGAGGCCAGGATGTATGCGCCTTTGGTGAGACAATGTTGGATAATATATGGGCCATGCCATAGTGACTCAAATTTTCCATGAGCAAGGACGAGGTCACCTTCATGAAATGAGCAAAGGTTGACATGTCGATCAAAGGTGGCCTTTGATCATTTTTTAGTTGCCTCATTGTTCTGTAATGAAGATCGACGATCTTCATCCTGGGACTCTAAGTTCAAAAAGCGCTACTCCATTGGAGTAGTGTGGGTAATAGCTCTATTGCAGTGCGTAAGGTGGGAATTTTGCACTCAATGGGAAGAGTGGCCTCAACCCCATGGACTAGATGAAATGGTGTGAAACCAGTGGTTGTTTTCACAGCCGTACGGTAAGCCCCTAGCACAGAAAATAACATATGATGCCAATTGGTCTTATGTTTATTAACCATGCATTGTAACATGGTCTTAAGGACCTTGTTAACTGCTTCAACCTGTCCGTTAGACTGAGGGTAATATGGTGAGGCAAACTCGTGGGACAATCCTAACCAAGATGAGAGTTCGATGAAAATCTCATTCTCAAAGTGTTTCCCGTGATCGAAAACTAGTTGTAGTGGTACTCCAAAATGGGATATGACGTGGTTAAAGAAAAAACGTGTTGCAGTATCAGCAGTATTGTTGAAGGTGGGCATAGCTTTCACCCATTTTGTGAATTAATCGACTGCGACAACAATGTATTTGTGTCCATTGCTGGAGGGGGGATTACAAGTCGCAAATTCAATGCCCCATTTACAAAAGGGGTCGATAGTAATGACTGGATGAAGAAGAGCGGGTAGTGCTCGTGCTTTGTTGGTGTAAAGCTGACACTTCTCACATCGTTTCATAGCATGAATGCAATCGTGAAACAATGTAGGCCAAACTTAACCTGCTTGGATGATTTTCTGAGCAGTGGACATGCCCGACAGATGGCCCCCACATGCACTGCTATGGCAGTCGTTTAAGACTCTATCGGCCTTGTCAATAGTCAGGCATCGATGAATAATGGTTTAGACCCCTTGCCAGTATAAGATGTCTCCGATGGGGAGATATCCGGGGGCCTGGTGGTGAATACGACGACGATCATCTCGTGAAAGGTGGTTACCTAACTTTTGAGTTCAGAGGTAGATGAGGAGGTCGTCATACCAAGGATCATCCGAAGTGATGTAAAAGAGATGTTCGTCAGGGAAGTCAGTATTGACGGGGGTGTTGGTAGTGTTAGAGGGGAAGTTCGTGACAAGTTCGGTGAGGATGAGAGATTTTTTTCTCTTGGGTGTTGAGAATTCAAGATCGTACTACTGAAGGATAACGATCCATCGGAAAAAATTTCCATTAATTTTTCGACGACTGAGAAAGTATTGCATAGGGTTGGAATCTGCTACGACTTTAGTTGTGTGAAGCATAATGTAATGACGCAATTTCTGGACTGCGAGGACAACTGCAAGGGCTATTTTCTCTTCGTGTTTATACTTCAAGGGTGGCCCAGAGAGGTTTTTACTAATGTAATAAATGACATGCTCACGATCCTCATCACCGATTTGAACGAGAACTCCTGCTACTGAGACAGTTGATGCTGATATGTAAAGGATATAGTCACAATTGTAGTCAGGTGCACTAATTAAAGGAGCATTGGAGAGAGCCATTTTAATATCATCAAATGATTTTTGGGAATGTTCATCCCAGTAAAATGGAATGCCGTGGCGTAGTAAGTGAAGGAAACCGTGTGCGCGAGTGGCGTAGTCTGGGACAAATCACTGTAGAAAGTTAGATTTTCCTTGTAAGCTCTGGAGTTGATGTAAATTCCGAGGAGGTGGAATTTTGGTGATAGCTTGGACTTTGAGGGGGTCCACGGTAATATCGCTTTGGGAACCGATGAATATGAGGAGGCACCCTACAATGACACAGAATACGCACTTGAGGGGATTCAAGCAGATGTTGTACTAATGGCACCGTTGGAAGATGATCCATAAATCATCAATATGTTGGGTGTGTTTCTTGGATCGAGCTGTGAGGTCGTCCAAGTATGCGAGGATGATATGAGCCAGATCGTGAAAAATGTATGTCATAGCCCTTTGGAAAGTTGTGCCAACATTATTTAAGCCAAAAGGCATGACACAATATGAAAAAGTACCCCAAGGGGTAGTGAATGTGGTTTTGTATTGATCGGCTGGGTGAATTTGGATTTAATTATAACCAGAGAAACCGTCCATGAAGGATAGAGCCTCGTGGCCTATGCAGTCGTCGATAATTTGATCGATGAAAGGTGTTGGAAAGTTGTCTTTGGGACATGTGTGATTGAGGTCGTGAAAGTCCGTGCAAATGCGGATAATGCCCTATTTTTTATTAACGGGTACAGGGTTGGAAACCCATGAGGTATAGGCAATGGGGTAGATGAACCCAGCTGCGCGTAATTTTTCAATCTCGGCTTTGATGGCCGCTACTTTGGATGGGTGTAGCGGTAGTTGTTTTTGACGAATTGGTGTAATTTTGGTCCAGGTGTCGATGCGATGTTCGACGATAGAGGGATCAAGGCCAGGCATTTCTATGTATGACCAGGCAAAAATATCCCGATATTCTTGGAAGAGGGTTTTATAGGCGGTGATTTCTTGAGGAGTACAAGCGGCTCCAATGGTGATTTCCTCAATGACGCCATTTTTTATGGAAATGTCGATTTTGATGGTCGGGGAAATGTTGGCCATGTTTCCTTCTTCAAAAGCATCGGGGGCAGTAATGGGGTTGTTGAACCAGTCTATATTCCTTGATGGGAGAAAATCCTTGGTTTTGATCGCATATATGGGGTGTTGGTTAGGAGGCATGGAGGCTTCCTGTGGAAAGAAGAGCACTCGGTGGTGTAGCGCATCCCATGGGTAGTCAGGGGTATTTAACTCTTCGAGTATTTCCTCGTCACAGTGGAATTGGTGGGAATACAAGGGGTCGTGAAAAGTGATATCGGTGACTGTTGTCGTGTAGCTTCCCCCTGGTGATGAAGGAGCAGGGGGAATGATGCAAAGAAATTGCGATGGTTCGCTCAACATAAACCAAATATCGAAGTAGTGAGGAGTATCAGTGGTCAATTGGCATTGTCTGTATTCAATGATCATAGGACACTGGTATGTAAAATGATCTAAGGATTCACATAGAGAACAAGGGCATATCATACGTTCATTGACTAAAGTTGTGACATAATGGATGTCAGTGATTTTTGGTAGGAATGACGTAGCTGGATTGGGTTCGCTCTGGAAGCTTTGGCGTACTGCAGCTAATGTCTACCGGAAGTGTGGCAGTGCTGGGAAATGGTGTGTATAATGGCCATATTCTGAACATATAGTGTAAGCGAATTTGGTTTGCAGCCCTTTACTACTTGAGTGAGGGGCGGTAACGGCAGTACTTGCTACGATGGTGAGTGTTGATGGAGTTTGATTGAGTGGAATCAAGTTCCGTAACTCCGGTAGAGATGGGAAGTTGTTGGTTTGGTTTCCATATTTCTCACATAGCGTGCAAGGGGGTTGGATGCACGGCGGAAGTGGAGCTGTGGGCTCCTTCTTATTTCTCCTGCCCCCAGCTGTGGCAGGGAGAGTAGTGAGTGGGGGTGTAGGGGGTATGGTGGGAGTGAGTATGGGAATCGTCATTGGGATTCCTTTCATTTGGGGGGGAAGGGATGGTCGAGGGACCATATCAGGTGGATGTAAATACCAAACTGGAATTTATAACACCATATTAGGGAGGGTAATCGTTGCGGCTACTTGGAAAGCTTGGACGCTAGGTGGAGGGTAGAAGAAGGGGATTTGAGTAATGGCTTGGGGAACTGTCTCCCAAACTGGGATATGTCCTTGGGAGAGGTGAAATTGTAGACTGGTGGGGTCAACAAGTTCATAGGAGGCTCGTGAGGGGGAAGCTCTATGACTAGTGGGACATCAGATATGATAGAAGCCTCCCTAGGAGGAAGGGCATCCTCTATGTCAGTTTTGTTAGATGATACGACGCATACTTGATTGGAAGGATGAAGGAGCGGTGATGCTCCATGGTAAGTTCCTAACAATGATGAATCTTTGAAAAATTCAGTACCCATTTCGATGAGTGGGTATGCGTCATGACTCGTGTGGATGAGAGGGAGAATGTTATCGATGTTGGCAGAAGGGTTACACTCATAATGTGAGACTTGGTCAATGGTAACGATCTTTCCGTTATGGGGAAACATCATTGTTCGAAAGATGGAAGAGGAAACTGCCTTCATAGCATACATGTAGCTACGACTGAACAAGATATTATAATTGAGTGGGGCGTCGATAACTTCAATGTCAATGAGAATCGTCTTGCCCCTAAGTTCTATGGGGACATTTTGGAAGAGCCCTTCAGGAGACGATGGTCGTCTGTCATAAGCTCGTAAGGTAGTGGTAGAGGGTATGAGTTCAGGGGAACCAAGTTTCTGCCATACATATTTGGACATAATGCATGTAGATGCACCTTCATCGATGATGCATCGATGAACTATAATGTTCCGTATTTTCACTGGGATTTGAAAAGCGATCAAAGCAGGAAGGTGAGGTTCTCCGTTGTCGAGATCAAATGTAATGATTCGAGTATCTGCGGGGTTGACTGCCCCCAAGGTGGAAAGTAATGATTTTCACTGAGTCAGACAAGTTTGAAGGACTTCTAAGACTGACATGGCAGCCGAGGATTGTGCTAAGTCATCAACCAAACTATAATTATGAGCTGCCCTAGCCTGTGGGTTGTGGACATTCCTGCATAATGGGATGCGAGGGATGTGAAGAGGTGGTTTTGTGTTAGGGTGAGGGATCACCAACGAGGGGTCTCGTTGGTGCGGGGATTGTTTCTGGCGGAATGGGAGGGGACTCTACAGGTGCATGGTACTGACGATTACGTGTTTGCATAAGGATTTCTTCTTCACTGGTGAGGAGGATCATGCGATCAGTTGGTTTGTTTGGATTGAGGTACTGTCCCACCTGAGGTGGGGTAGGTTGCGTGTCATGTTGGGTGTTTATCACACCTTGGTGTGGAATAGGATTCTGCAACATAGTTGGGGGGGGTTGTTGCACGTATTGTTGTGGGGCTTGCTGAGGGGCAAGTGGTACTGGAGGATGTGGTAGACTACCTGAGTCTTTCAGCCATTTGGAGGCAATGATGAGTATAATGACCGAACTCACCGCAAAGGGCACAAGGGAAATTGGTTTTGATAGTATTGTTATTTCTCCCTTGATGCATGTTGTTATTGCCCCCGTGGGGGTTTTGATTCCCTTGGTTCTGGTTGCCCCCAGTCGGTTGGTTTTGTTGGGGTTGATTCCTGCCTTGGCCTGGGTTGTTATTGTTCCTATTTCTTCCTTTCTTTTTGGCATTATTCGATGGATGGATCGGATTTTCCGTATTCCCCTGTTCAAAAGTTTGATATTGTTGAACGGGAAATGGTTGAACAAAATCCACCCCAGCGTGAGGGTGTGGGGGTGCCATGGGTTGTGGAGGACTAGGAAAGGGAAAGTATTGATTCTGTGGGGGTTGTGATCCGTAATGTACATAGGAAGGCATGGCGCTTTTTCTAGTACTCATAATATAAGCTGAGGTAGAGGGGGTACCAGAACTCGTCTGGATAGGTGGGTGTAGTGGGGGTGTTGGTGGTAGCCCATTGATGGGTAGAGGAATAGCAACAGGGTATGGTTGTTGATAAGGGGCTCAAGGGTAATAAGAGGTTCCCCCATACACCGGCGGATATTGAGGTGTGCCATACATTGGTGGTGGTTGGGGTTGAGGACTGTGGTGTGTGGTATTACCAATCAATCCATCTGTTGAGTGAGACATCCTGGGTTTGTCTTGAACAAATGGCACGGGTTTTGGGAGGTCAGGAAGTACTATGTATAAGTACCCTGATTGTGAATAGATGAGGTCGTATTGTTGAGCCTTACTGATGGCTTCTTCTTTAGATTGAGGGAAGGTGGAAGCTACATCTTTACCGAGGAGAGAGACAAGTGATCTGAGAAACCAGTCAAGACACTATTGTTTGGTGGTTTCAGCTTTTCATAAACTACGTCGTCTATGCCATTTGTGAATGTGATCAGCGATATGTGTGGCTGAGGTTTGTTTGAAATTAGAGAGTATTTCAAGACCATTGTCATGGTGGATTGGTAATTGGAAGAATATAAAAAATGCTTTGGCCAAGGACTCGAAAGTCGCATGGGACCATGATTTTTCATCTACATACCATTTGGCTGATGGGCCAGTGAGTGTGCGTTGAAATAATCGTATTCTGATGGAATCATCCATAATGTTGTTAGAAGAGCACCATAGGTGGAAAGTCATGACATGGTTGGCAGGGTCATCTCCTGCCTTTCCTTCAAACTTAGGGATGTTTGAAGGTAGTTTGGTGGGCATTGCAGGCCATGTGGGGTCATGCAATATAGGATCATTGGTGAGTTTGCTTAGATCTGGTATGTTAAGAGAGACCAAATATGGCATCTGCAATGGGGAGGGAGGATTAGCTCCGGCCATGGTGTAAGTGTGTTGTGAACCTGACCCTTAAGGGGGATTAGGTGGGTTGGTACTTCCCCCTTGAGAGGAATTTGGTCCTCCGCTTCCGTGTAAAGGAGAGTGAGTGGACGAAGGGACTTGGGAAGTCGACCCAAGTAATGTGGAACCAAGAAAAGTTGATCCTAAGACAGTAGCACTCACAGGAGTGTCTGAAGGTGGTGCCAATGAGGTGGCAAGACTAGGAACTCCCCCTAAAATAGGAGGGAGGTTTAGTAAGCATCTGGAATGACGGGGGTTCTGTGGGTCCCCTATGATGTCTGACTAGCTGAGTGGATGTGTGCGAAATGTGATGAGAGAAAGTAAACAAGAACCTTTGCTGCAAATTTTGAACTTTACACAATATATATATCCAAATCAAAATGTAATCAGAAGTGCATCATACATAAAGTGTTTTGAAAAAGAAGCATATATGTGGATAAGTGAGTTTTTTCCACGTGGGGAATCAAAAAAACAAATGCTTGTGTCCTAAAAGACGTAACATCCTTCCTCTCAAATAGCACTGGACCTTCCAATAGTACTCAACAGTGGGGTCTGAAGTCATCAGAAGAGAAACTAGTGAAGGATGAAATAATCGGTTATAATGAGGGGTAAAGGAGGCATATCCCGAAAGAGCTGGCAATATTTCCCAATAGCCACACAAAATCTGATCAAGGTGCAATTGCAGCCCACAATTGCCACGTAGGTAGATGTCCTAAAATTTGGTCACTAGGTACCTCGGTCAAAGTGCGGCATTTATATTTTCGACCTAAGAAATGGGTCACAGGTTAGATCCCGTCCAAGAGGTGGGTGCCTCAAGGGGGGACGCACAGAACAACCAGACCTCGGCCTTCAACCCTTCACGAGTATCTCCTTTCCTTATGGTGTTAGGAACACTTGACTTGGAGGATTTTCAGTTCCCTATTTGACAACTTCTATGGTTTTGACAATCTGAGAACCAGATCACGGGGAGTTATTTGGATGCCTATCCCTGAAATACTACCTAGACTAAAAAAATTCTTTTGGCACCTCCTATGGAGGAAAACTTAGTGAGTTTTTAGAAAAAATTTAGTTCTAGTTGTTTTGAGACGCTGGGGGTCTGAACCAACCTCGTTGAAATTAAATGGGAGTGGATAGTTTCGTCAAGAAAAGGTTGGGGTGTTTCGGAATCCCTTTGGAGGAAACTTACTTTGACCTCCACGTTTCAATAAGAAACTATGTGAGTCATAAGTGACTTTTGTGTGTGAATGAGTGAAAGTGTGCCAATGTTTTAATGAATTAGGTGTCACCTCACTGCATGTGGACTTCACTTGGTCCTTACAAGTGTTGATTACCTAATTAACTAAGTGCCTTTGGTACAACTTTGTGTAATTCAAAAGTCTCTAGGAAGCTAGCATGTGGACATGTGGGTCCGTTACTATTCCTTTAACTCCCTATTGTGATGTAATCTAGGAAAAGCTTTGAAACTATCCTATATTGTGATCATGTGGGCATGTATGGACCCGTTACAAAACCTTTAAACTTCCCTAGTGATTTGATCTAAGAAAGTCAATTTCAACACTATCCTATCTTTGTAGCATGTGGGAATGTATGGGCCCGTTACAATCTTAAGATGTGTTTGAAAAAATAAACTAAGAGGAGTCCCAAGAAGGGTTTTTGTCCTCTCCTAAAGGTTTTAATCTTCTTAAGGGAGATGAAATTGTCCCACAATCTTTTTTTGATTCTCAAGGTCGCTTGGAGGCACGAGAGAAGAGCATACTAAGCGATTGTTATCCAACTTCTAGTCCCAATGCAAGTTAGATGTGATTACAAATGATTTCCAACTTATATTTTTAGTCAAAACAAGCCATCCATGTGGCGAAAAATGAAAGCAAAAGAGGAAATAATGATTTTAACCCCCTAAGTGCCTATGTGTTTTGACTAATTCCTTTATATGAAGAGGGGACTAAGTGTGGTGCATCTTAAAACATACATGAAATCACTTTTAAGAAGGCTAAGGGCCTTCCCCAAATCAAAAAAAAACTTACAATGTGTAATTTTTTCACAGGTGCGTGGGTCTCAGTGGAGACAGAGGCACACTAAGCGCATGTGCGCAGACCGAAATGAGCTAATGGGTGTAGGTGCGCAAAATAGAACTGTGACTTAGGCACATGTGCGCACGATGCACATCTGTGGGCCAAAAACCCATGCACAGGTGACACACGGTCGTGAATGAAAATTCTAGATGGGATTCTCTCAATTCAACTTGGAATTGGATGATTGGCAGGTCGGCTTAGGCTGGTTAATGCACCTGCAAGTTAAATAAACCAAAATAAGTGCTAGAAAAACCCAAATGGGGTAGGAAATTGATACCTCTCCCCAATGGAGTCGCCAATCTGTTGTGCCTCTTTCGTCACCTTAGTGAGAAAAATAGAGGTGCTTGCAAGCTTAGTTGGGTTTGCTAAGCAGGACATCTATAAGGAAAAGGGTTAGAGAAAGAAATATAAAATAACAACTAAGAATTAAACTAAGGAATAAAACAACAACTAAATTAATGAGCATAGGGACATAAGGACAAAAGAAACAATGAGACCCATGTCACCAATGATAAGGTTGATATTAGTGAAATAAAACACCGAGAAGAAAGAGGACTATGAGTCCCTTCTTCCTCCAAGGGAGGGCTCTTGGAACCCCACAAATAAGCTCTTCTTATAACTTTGAAAATGAAAATGAAAATGGTGAAAGAATTCTTTGCTAATCCACTCAAGGGATGAGATGGATTGCCCAATGCAATGATGCTATTATACTCTTGATGAGAATAGAGGATTCCTCAAGAGAATAATGGTAGCATAACTTTGCTATGAATTCCTTGAAAAATGAAGTGTATCCATGACCTTTTTATAACATTCCTTTGAGGTATTGTCCAACTATTTTGTAGTGTGTAAAGAGGCTAATTAGATCATTTCTAGGTCTTTGACCAGCCACCCAGTCGAATCCAGTCCAGATTTGAGTGTCAAATCAACTTGGAAGTTGAACCAGAAGTGGGTGGGAGGCCGACCACTCTCATAAATGTGTCATTTCTCAGGTGCGCGGCTTTTTGTAACAACAGTCGCACATCGTGCGCATGTGCGTGATTCTTGCATTTTTGTTTTGTGCATGTGCGTGCGTGCCCTGTGTCTTCATAGCGCCCTTTAACTTTTGCACTAGTTATATAGTTTTTGACCCTTTGGAAATTCTTTTGTGGTAATTCTGGTCCATGGGTGACCTCATAACTGTTTGACAATGTTGAATTCTTGTAACCATTTGCAGACAAAATTTTAGTGATAACACCCACCTTTTTGTTTCTCTCACTCTCTCTCCCCCCATCCACCTCCCTCTCTCTCTCTCTCTCTATTGCTACCCCTCCCCCTCTCTCTCATCACTCCATATCTCCCCCCTTCTCCTC
>JZKD02S2253926.1:279865-307284 GCA_000966675.3 Picea glauca
AATAATAGTTTGTTGGTGCATAAGATGAATCTGAGAGTGTTATAAGGAAGCTTCCAAACTTCCTTCCCAAAATTTGTCTCCCAGTTTTTACACTAATTTCCCTTCAATCATATTTAACCATGATTTAACCAACCTTGCTTTCAACTCAACTTCATCAATACATAATATTAGCTTTAAAATTGAGGGAATTGTTTTTATAGTAATCCTCAAAGTAATGATGTTTTTGTGTTAACAATTACTCATGATACTACTCATGATTTTAGCATTTGTCATACAATTTGCAATGGTTATTCTTGTATACAAACCCACCTTCTCCATAGTTCAACTTTTCATAGTAATTATGTAACAATATTATAACATCTTTGTAAGTTGTCACTATCATATCTATTGTTTTCAACTCAAATTTTCCATTAATATCACAAGTTCCCAAAGAATACATCCAATTAAGTTTACATTGTTTGGTTTTTGTAGAATAAAAATCATGGAACAACTCAACACATTTAATCATATCCTAGGGTAAATCAAGTTGACCACACTTTTAAGTTAGCCGAAATCCATTAGTCAACATTGTAACATTCAATTCTATTTCATATCCATATTTTGATTTTCAAGATATTTCTGGAAGCTATTATGTTTTTTGTACAAGAGTCGTGAAGATAGTTTTTTCTTGTAGAATTACTCAGACACATATTTATCATTGACATGCAACACAATGTTAACAAACTTTACAAAAATACCCTCAATATCATCATCACTTAATTTTTCACTAACATAATTTTTTAATAATTCATAACTTCTTTATTACAAAATACCACAAATGTTTCCTTTAAATCTAGATAAAGAAATGAAAATACATATAACCATATTTTATATTCTTATCATGCAAATCAACAATAGTCCCCACATATGTATCCCATTCTTGAATTCCATGTAAATCCTTTCTCGTTACCTTGTCCCTTACAACATCTTCTGGCAATTTAATTAATGACATTTCTCCACTAATTACAAAGTCTTTAAATTTATTTGCAATTGGTTCCTATCCTTTAGATATTCTACAAAAACAACCATAAAATTTTGTCTTTTACATATTCTGAGCAGTATAAAGCAACTTGAATACTCATTTTCAAGAAGTCAAGTATGGTAATAGAGAAGGAGCTCATTTTGCATAGACTCCAATATCTTTTGTTGGCTGATTGAGTGAAAATAATGGGAAATTGTGTCGTGTTTAAAACTTTCTTCCACCTTAAAAAAAAAATTATACATGAATCCTCTAAAATCCATGAAGAAACCTTTTTAAATCAATCTACCACTATAAGTGTATCTCTTCCGTTAGGAAATGTCTGCCAAGGTTCT
Organism: Picea glauca; assembly: GCA_000966675.3. NCBI lineage: Eukaryota > Viridiplantae > Streptophyta > Pinopsida > Pinales > Pinaceae > Picea > Picea glauca. The sequence continues at coordinate 281,219 of JZKD02S2253926.1, forward strand.
TCTATAACATAAGGCATGAATGGATGAAGTAAATTTAGAATATTGTAAAAGATATAAACAAGCATATCTTGTGCATAAACAAGAAATGAAGAATGCTATTTTTCATTAATGTGTGTTTTATTAGATTCAATGTACTATTCGACGAATTCACTCCAAAAGAAATCATAGATTGAACATCCAACCTCTCCATAGTAAAAACGTTCGTAGATTGTATTAACTAAATAGGTAAGTTTGAGAAGTTTTGTGACCACCCAACACTCATTTAAAGGTAGTTGGAGAAAGGCATCGTTTGTATCGAACTTTCGGTCCCATGTTTCTATCCAAGTAGATGTGTCAGACTCGGAAGGAAGATTCTATAAGATGCATTTTCTATCATCTCCAAGTTGTCCACTAGTATCTTTCAAAACATATTTGGGAAATTGTGGAGCTACATCGGTGGGTGCATGATCAACATCCTTAGGACACTCCTTGGAAATGTGATATAAATATTTACAATTATAACATTTGTGACCTTTCCTTATGATGTACCTAGATGGTTTTTTACATCCTAGCATGTTAATTCCTAGAAAAATCTCCATGTTGAGCATAAAACATCTTATTAATATTTAGATATTGAATTATTACATTTTTGGTGTTATATTTGTATGTAGTCTATAACCCTTCATTGTATCATTTGTCACACACACACACACACGAGAGACATGGTCTTATGATAATCTTATCTCATCTTGTATATTGAATATATTGTAAAGGGAAGTGTCCCCCTCAAAGTGGACCGTTATTCATTAACTCTTTATTCTCAAGGAATTGGATCATAACATTTCATTGTAACCTTTCATTATAATGGTACCATTTACCTCCTACACACATACACACCAAGGAGACCAAGTCTATGTATCATATTATCTCATCTTGTATATTGAATATATTGTAAAAGGAGGTTTCCCCCTTGAAGTGGAATGTTATTCATTGACCCTTTATCATTCTCATGGCATTGGATCATAACATAGCAATATTGATTCCATAGTCTAGACACACTTTGACTAAAATATGCATGTATTATTTGACTAGACTCGATCATAGGCTCAAGATTTTATCAAATCCCATGCTCATGTGGTAAATATTACATAGGTAAAACCATTAGATCCTTCAAATCTCGTCTTAAAGAGAATATAGATGATACTACCCACAACCGAATCTCCAAATCATTTATCATGTTTTAAGTTGTCGTTCTATTTCCATCCTTTCCCTCATTGTTTATCTTCTTGCTTTACTTTTATTCCTCACAATATAAATGTTCCTTTTGTTTCATCATTTCCAACTTGTAGAAACCTTCTTTATTACTTGTTTTCTATTTATCTATTCCATTCAATTCTTTTTTGTTATTAGGGTCATCATTTCCTAGTATCAACATTTTCACTTTTTTTTATATATTTATCATTAATCTATCTCTACAACCCTTAATACTTTAGTTTGATACACTAATTTATTATGATCCACAGCTTAATATTTTTTAAAACTAATTTGAATTATTGATAATATTAATTAATTTGAATACATTAATAATTTGTTTCTCTTATTGGTAATATTAATTAATTAATTTTTAAGAATTATTTTTTCATCATTGACTCATATCAACATTATCCTCTTTTATCTCAAATTTTATGATTTTATCATTAATCTATCTCTACAACCCTTAGTGCTTTATTTTGATCCACATCTTAATACGTTTTTCAACAACTAATTTAAATGTACATTAATAATTTATTTCTCTCATATCAATAATTAAATTAATTAATTCTTAAAAATTATTGTTTCTATTCTAAGATATCCAAAAAAAAAAATTATTATTCTATTACGCTCAAGAATTTATTATTGTATTTCAATGGATATTTTGAATACTTTCTTAATTTATTATCCTCAACTACTTGTTAACTAGAAACTTTTCATATTTTATCTCATGGCCACTTTGACTACTTTTTTCATATCTCTACATAATCCTCATTCCTCCCTTCAACGGTGATTTGCCTAGCCTCTTTAAATACATACCCTAACACCCATTTCCAACATATTAGCTTTTGTGGAGTGTCCATTCCAAATGTTGGACATTTCAAAACCATGTACACAATTTTTATCTAAAAGATTTTCTAACATGTATTCTTTAATCATCAATCAACACATTGCCCATCTTAAAATATGTTACTTCACATGCTTCTTGAGTCTCAAATTAAATGAATGCATAACACAAATTGCTTCCTATCCTATAATCTCTTGATAATATCAATTGACATAATTACTTTCCCAAAATGATAAAATATAACTTTAAGATATTCTTCTTGAGTAATAAGATTATTCTTACAAATAAACAACACATTCTCAGGAGATATTATTTCATCTTCTATAATATCCCCTCATCTCCAAAACAACAACTCAAGAATGTGCTTCTTTCACATGCAGTGATTTCTCAATATCTTCTAAATCTAGTTATTCATCTATAGGAATCTATCCATCTTCCAAACGCACATATTCTCCATCCTCAAGTAGTCTCAACTCTGGAGAAATTTTCGGGATGAGCTCTAACATTGGTGGAGGTTCATCAAATGGATCATCCAATATATATATATATGTGTGCTTGATTTGAATATTGTTGTAAGTTCATTCTTTCTCAACAATATATGCTTCATCTATCCTCATCAATGTATATGAGCCTTCTACAGCCTCCCCAAACATTGTACTCTTTCCATTGAGATAGTTCAAGTCATCTCGTAACATAACTTAAATACTAAGAGGCATCAATATTATCTCCTCCACTTACCATGGAAACTCTGAGGACCTTCGAATTCTTAATAATCAAATGAATCTCCTCAATAAAACAATGTGTTTTCTCTCCATATATATATATATATATATATATATATATATATATATATATATAGAGAGAGAGAGAGAGAGAGAGAGAGAGAGAGAGAGAGAGAGAGAGAGAGAGACTCTCCACCTATGTCCTTTCCACTGGAATATCTAGTCTAGGAAATAAATTCCTTTTGTATAGAATGCACCAGTACAAAATGAGTAATTTGTTACTAAAAAAAATTAAAAATCGGACATATACAACTATTTTTTAATCGGAAACTATTAGCAACAAATTAGCAGTCTCTTTTCACCTAACTAACTTTTATTCGTATCTCGCTTAGTCGTTAATTGTCAATTAATGATTAAGCGAGATATTAGTCAGGTGAAAAGAAGTCGGGTGAAAAGAGACTGTTAATTTGTTGATAATAGTCACCAACTCAAAAATAGTCATATATATCCTATTGTTAGATGTTTTTTTAGTAACAAATTAACCAATTTGTACTAGTGGTATCAACTTGAGAGGGTGTCTATTTGGCTTGTGAATTTGGGGGAAATCCATTTTTTGATGATGCAATTTGATAATACATACAATAAGATTGAATATGATTTCATTCTAGATATTTTGGATTGGTTAAGATTTGAGTCTTTCTTCATTAGGACTATGGACACTCTTTTTATGCAAGATTTAGCTAGAATAATCAATATATAAATTTAAACACTGTAACACCTTTTAGCATGATTTCAACATGGATTAACATGAATTTATATTAGTTGTGTGTTTTAAATATAAACAATGCAAACAAAAAGAATTCAAACAATCCCACCAATGGCATAAATGAATAGAAAAAAATATATATATGATTTTCCATATAATACATATGTATATTGTGGTTAGGGGATCTTTGGTAGAAATATACAAAGAAAAAAGGGGTTCAGGAAATGCACAATTAAGAAGTTCCCACTTAGCTACACATGTAAAACTTCTATTTCTAGTGAAAAAAATACTCTCCCTGCCAATATTGGTTATAGTAAAAATTTGGAAATGTGTATTCTACTAGAGTTATACAAAGTTCATAGTGTATACACCAATGTATGCAGTGACAACCCAATGAAGAAATTACAACTAACAACCTTGCTTATGTGACTCTCTAGACAAATCCATGGTTCATATCTAAATTTATGAATGAGTATGAATGAAGTTGGGTAAGAAAATTTAGAGGGGTTGTTGAAATGGAAATGGAAAAACATAAAATACATGTCATTTCCAAGTTACCAAGAGTGCTTGAACAATGTAAATCTATAACTCCGTATAATTATAGATAAATTTACATGCATATTATCCCCAAAAATATATACCATGTAAATCTTTGAATTTTTATCTAATTAGCTTAACCGAAACAACAAAAGGAAAAAATTATGGTAAGACCAAATGAGAAGAATGACAACATGAAACAAGATCAAGGAAAAAAATAAGAGACACTTCTTAGGAAAAACTTAAAAGTGATGTCAAAAGCTAATACCATCTTATTCAAATACAGAAAATACAATGTTTATGGAGAATCTTACACACATTTTAACTTTGTCCATTGTCTATATTCACCATTATTGTACTTTACATGTAAGTCCCAAAATATATGCATCACCGCACTTATACAGGTTAGAGAAAAATGAAAAAGATTTTCTATGTAAAATGAGTGCAATAATTCCTCCTCCACAATTGCATGTAATCCATACCATGTGATATTAAAATTTGCCTCTTGTATCTTGTAGCTAAACAAATCCATACTCAAGGAAATAAACCTGGAAAAGTAACCATCGGAATTTAGGGAAGATACTAATACTTACATATTTTAGAATATATAGGAGACTCCACTACTAAAGCTGAAATAAATGTGATTTTAGAATATATAGAAGACTCAACCAACCATTAGGCCCACTTAGGTTGTACTCCACTACTCCATGTCTTTTATTCATTGCTAAATTTTTCATAATTCAAGCATTATTTTTGGATATTATAATGAAAAGAATACATTTGGGTGCACCATGAGTAGGTAACCACCCATCCTATTCAAGACAAATTTCCCCTCTTGTACCCTCGTATTCCTCTTCTAAAGCACTTGCTTGATGAAAACATCGAATTGGATACAAAAATGGACAAGATTCATCACTAGTTAATTCCTATAAGTATGCTAATCAATAATTTAAACCAATACACATGTTAAGCTTAACTATGACACATATGAACAAATTTGTTTCTAAATGGTCATAATAACTTGAATATGCTCACCATTTCTAGTTATTAAGTATTTCTCGTTAAGTGGTAAGTACAATTTCCTCTTGCTTGATTCACTTGATTCCCTGACAAACAAATAAGTATGCACATCACAACTACCTTATATAAAGATCAACTTAAGAAACTACACTTTAGAAATGGCCGAAAATGGCTCAAGGGCTTAAAAGAAACTTCCTAAGAAATCCAAGGCAACATAACTAAAATAATTGCATGTTGACCCAAGTAAAATTACTGAAAAATGAGTTGCATAAAGGAAATACAAAACTTCACGAAAGATAGTATATTCTTAAGAAGGAACAAAAGAGACTTGGAAATTGAATATTAGGCCAGTAATCAACATGACAAAAACTGAAAAGTATGTCAAAGAAAATATAACTATAATTATTGAATATGCATCCATGCAAGGTCACATGATTTTTTGCAACAATTTTATTTTTGACATCAAAAGGTATATACCCTAAAATATAGATACAAATAATTTGAATATTTAAACTAGTTATCCTAGACCATACAAACATAAAAGATAAGTTGCATGACCCAAAAATAAACAAGTATTAATCTACCATAATAACGATTTGAATGTTTTTCACAAATTTGAATTTGATAATATTCTGAGATGTAGACATGTTCCAACGTTCATATGAACTTGCCTTATATGAATATGAAATAACATACTTGTTACTACTATTCAACACAAAGAATGCAAGAACATACTTGTTACTACTATTCATCACAAATAATGCAAGAACATACTTGCTACCAAAAATTCTAAATGAGGTTCAAAGGAAGATTTGTAAGTACTTGTGTGCCTAATGTTTCAAGTTCTTGACTTTGCAACATGTGTTCAAATACTAGAAACACTTCGACAACATGTGTGTTTTATTGGGTTCAATGTACTATTCGACGAATTCACTCCAAAAGAAATCATACATTGAACATCCAACCTCTCAATAGTAAAAAATTTTGTAGATTGTATTAACTAAATACACAAGTGTGAGAAGTTTTGTGACCACCAAACACTCATTAAAGGTAGTTGGAGCAAGGCATCATTTGTATCGAAATTCTAGTCCCATGTTTCTATCCAAGTTTTGTGACCACCAAACACTCATTAAAGGTAGTTGGAGCAAGGCATCATTTGTATCGAAATTCTAGTCCCATGTTTCTATCCAAGTATATGTGTTAGACTCGGAACGAAGATTCTATAAGATGCATTTTCTATCATCTCCATGTTGTCTACTAGTATCTTTCAAAACATATTTTGTATTTTGTGGAGCTACATCAGTGGGTGCATGATCAACATTCTTAGGACACTCCTTCGAAATGTGATCTAGTTGTTCACAATTATAACATTTTTTACCTTTTCCTTGTGGTGCACCTACATGGTTGTTTACATCATAGCATGTTAATCCCTAGAAAAATCCCCATGTTGAGCACAAAACCCCTTATTAATCCACAGATATTGAATTATTATAGTTCTAGTTTTATATCTGTATGTAGTCTATAACCCTTCATTGTACCCTTTGTCACACACCCACACACCAAGGAGAACTTGTCTTAGGATAATCTTATCTAATCTTGTACATTGAATATATTGTAAAGGGAGGTTTCCCCATCAAAGTGGATTGTTATTCATTGACTCTTTATTCTCAAGGAATTGTATCATAACATTTCATTGTACCCTTGCATTATAATGTTACAATTTACCTTGTACACACACACACACACACACACACACACACACACACACACACACACCAAGGAGACCAAGTATTTGGATCATATTATCTCATATTGTACATTGAATATATTGTAAAAGGAGGTTTCCCCCTCGAAGTGGAATATTATTCGTTGGCCCTTTATCATTCTCAAGGAATTGGATCATAACATAGTAATATTGATTCCATAGTCTAGACACACTTTGACTAAAATATGCATGTATTATTTGACTAGACTCAATACTAGGCCCAGGATTTTACCAAATCTCGTGCTCCTGTGGAAAATAATACATAGGTCAAACAGGTAGATCCTTCAAATGTCATCTTAAAGAGAATATAGATGATACTACACACAACTGAATCGCCAAATCAACTATTTTTTAACACTCTTTTAAATCCAAGAACCTCATTTGCTTTGACAAAATTAGAATTCTACCCTCAACCCCTTATTACTCCTCTCACCTCATTCAGGAAGCTCTTGAAATTGAAAAACATCCTCATAATTTTAATCACAAAGATGGCTACAAACTAGGCCAATCTTGCAAACCCAACATTCACCACCTAAATCATTATGCTTCATGTTTTCAGTCGTCGTTCTATTTCCATCCTTTCCCTCATTTTTTATCTTCTCTCTTTACTTTTGCTCCTCACAATCTAAATGTTCCTTTTGTTTCATCATTTCCAACTTGTGGAAACCTTATTTATTCTTTTTTTTCTATATATCTATTCCATTCCATTCTTTTTTTTTATTATGGTCATCATTGCCTCATATCAATATTTTCACTCTTTTGTTATTTTTATCATTAATCTATCTCTATAACCCTTAATACTTTACTTTGATCCACTACTTTATTACGATACACAACTTAATATATTTCTCAATGGCTAATTTGAATACATTGATAATTTATTTTTCTCATATTGATAATATTTGTTTTCACAAGAATTGGGAAAATGTATATTAAAAAGGTGTGGATAAATCCACTCTACTGCAAAAAAATGGTTGTGCAAGGCCTTCGACAAATACATGCTTTGAGGATTGAGACTACTATTACAAAATTTGCAACCATTGATTTTTTGTCTTTCCTAACTATAACATTTCTATTGTATTTTGAAGAATACAACCTATAGAAAACTCCATTTGTTTATAGTGAAAAACAAAACATAGAAGAACAAAATTACTAGATCACCTAACTGGTTTCATTTTGACCTACGAGTGTCCATATTGCTCCCAAATTGGGTATGATGTAGGCTCATTGAGGTATGGGACTTGATTCACTGTGTCACAAGTTAAATTCCCAGAAGCTCCCTGGTTGTTGGCTAGCGTGTTGGGTTGCTGGTGATTTATTTCCATTTGGTCCATACAACCATGCATAATCTCCAACTGACTACATTGTTCCTCGATTTGGTTTCGTTGGGCATAGACTTCATCCTTCAATATTTCAATTAGGTGCCTATGTTGAGAGATAGTTTTGAGCTCGAAGGTCAAAGTTGAGTTGATTGCTCCAATGTGTATTCTCATCCTTTGACACCTTGCACAGTCTTTCTCAGCGTCATGTTAGTCTTGACCTATAAATACCTCTTGTGAATTCATTATCTTTGGCTCAATATGAACCTTTTGCCTATTGTCCATGATGCTATGACAGGGACGCTCCTTCAAGTTGCGAGGGACGGTGTACCAGGTGTAGTGCGATGAGAGAGCACAAGATCTAGGCTTTTTGAGAGGAGGCCATGCTGAGAATTTCTGAGGAGGGTATTTCAAAGAGGACATGGAGATTAATTTGGGGAGAACAAGGTCCAGAATAGTCTCAAGAGAAATTCACCACAAGAATAGGACTGCCTGGTATCTCTAGGTTATACCTCCCCAAGAAAACTTACTGCATAATTCATGTTGAGCTGATAAATCTCAAAATTTACCTGGTGCTCTGTAGTTGGGCCCTTCAAAACTTCGAGCCAAGGACTAAACCCTTTGTCATCTTGAAAATTCCACATCGCTTCATGACTACTGCACACTCGACCCATATGATTCAGAGGCATCGACAATCTGGTACCCACGAACTCGGCTGACGTGAACCCCCTTCCCTCCAAAGGGATGCTCGACCTCCCGGTCTAGGATCGTTTGAAAAAACACTTGAATTGGAGTGACTCCTTAGGTCCTTTTTCTGGAACCCAAAAACTCTATCATAGGTCCTTTCTTCCCTTTTCGGCGCAGGTTATGTGGCACCCACAAACCCTCTCCTTAGCACTTTTCAAATATTAATGCCAACATATGCTAGCTCTCAATGATAGGCTTCCTCCTTAACGTGAGCACCGACTATGACCATGGGCCAGCTCCTTTTGCGACCCCATGCTTCAAAACTTTCGCGAGCTGCTTACTCACCTTTTCTTGATTTTCGAATCAAAAAATTCTCCGGGACCAGATCTACGGTCCACATTCTCCTTGCGATCAACGGCTATGATCAACTCGTGATTTCAGACTTCGTGAGTCCTCTCTTCTCCCAACTTTGTCCTTCTCGACTTGTGAATCAGTGAAGTGTTGATCTCAACTCCATGTGTCCTATCTCAATGGATGCCTAGGATTGCTTCAGCTCCTAGCTCTTCGGGTATTCTCTCCTTGAATTTTCTCGAAGGGTTATTCCTCCGAACTATGTGGATCTTTTCCACATTCCTTCTTGATCCAATGGTCCAAAATCACTTCATGCCTCACGAATTCGCGAAGATCTTTGTTTCCTCCTAGAAAACCTCTCGAATTTCCTGCTCCCGAACCTCTCGATCTTCTTCCACCTGTCTCCTCTGATGATGGACGATTTTTCGGCCTTCGGGACTTCAGCAAGTCCTCTATCCCTTTGCACACTTAACGCAATTTGTTTTGAGATGTAGGTTGTTCTCGAAATCCTTCTTCACTCCTTGCAAAGTTTTGCACAGACTCTTCTGTGACTTTGCTCAGCTTGAAAAACTTCAAAGTTCACCGTTCCTCTGTAAACTTCCTTGTGCCCTCCTGGCAACTTCTCGCTCTTCCTCTTGAGCTTGTAAGACGGAATTACAATATCTTTGGTGCACTCCTTCCACTCAGCTATTTTCTTCAACGGCTTCTCCCTTGGCTTTATGGAAGGGTTTAAGGCATCTCCTTTCCTTTATCGATGCACTCTTGCAAGGCCTTCCTTCCTCATAATGTTCAGTAATTCTGGGATTCTCTTAAGGATTCCAACACTTCCAACCGTGTTTTCTTTGTGCACACTCACACTAACTCGATGCCCTCCTGGCAGAGTGTTTCAGAGTGTTCAATAACTATAAATTGTGCTTCCTCCCACACAATATTTATGTCCAAGGTACTTAACCACCTTGAATTTTCCTCCCGAGTCTGTGAATTAACCTGGTATGCCCTCCTGGAAATTTCTCTTCTGACTCCACTAAGTTCAGACACACACTCCTTGTGTCGGATCACAGAGTTTTATCTCTCTATCGCGCACCCCTTGCACTTAGCCTAGAGAACCAGACTCAACCCCACACACTCACACATAGAAAATTGTATCTCTATCCCTACAGACGATTCCTAACATTCATCTACAATTCAAATGCATGTAAATGACATTCATAACACAACATCCATTATAGAGAAATTTATAATAGGAAAAATTGTTGTTTTCTATTAATGGTAGAACATCAAATTACAAATGTTTGAGTCCGGACTGCGACCGATTCTCGGCTCTCATCAACCTCCCTAACTTGGCTTACAACAATTTTTTATCGAATTCTCATAGCCTACAACAACCTACCACCCTACTTGGAAACAATACAGAGATTTATACAAGAGAGGCTCAACGAGCTTCCCTCACAAGATAAACTAGTGGTGTCAAATCACCATTCAAAATCCCTATCTAATGGGCAAGTTACAATGATGGAAATCTACTCCAAATCAAATGCAGATCCCTCCTGCCATCAACCTCTTAATGGAGACCTTATCTCCAGCTTGTTCGAAGACACAACTTGGCTCTTCCATCTTGTCATCATTAAATGCCTGGATCACGATTTTGATTCTCGAGGAAAAATGAGAGGGTAGTGCCTCTCACTTCCTTGAATGCACACCATATGAGTTAATTTGTTGGTGCATGATGAGGTGGAGCGATGCTCCTGCATCATACTCCATGGCTACGAAAATCATGAGCTCCTGCTCATGAGATTTACATTGTAGTTGAAATCCTCCTGGATCCCAAAATTTCTCCTGGAGCTATCTTTTGGCTCCTCTACTTTGCTGCTACTGCTCCTGCATCTTCCCTGTTGGTCATGCAAGCTTCCTTCTATTCAGCTTCACCTTCTTGACCGCTTCCTCTGTCGACCCTAACATCACCTTCCTTATTGTTGGCATGTTTACAAGCAGAGTGTGCTTGTCATTGATGGCAAGAACAACGGAGATGATGGCAGGTTTACAAACAAAGTGTACATGGAAATAATAGCAGCTAACAACGAAGACACAAAAGAACAAGCAATGAAGACATAGAAGAACAAGGTCGAGAAGCTGAGAAGGAATAGCGCAGCATTGCATGCAGAGCACAAGTGGGCACCAGGGCCGAGGTGAATTCCATTACTAAATCTCAGGAGAGATAGCGTTCCCAGAAACGCAGACGAGGTCCAAGTCATCAAGGTTCACAGAAGGATCAAATCTCATGGCCTTTGACACTTATAGATTTGAGAAAGCCAAATCTCAGGAGGAGGAGCGACAGTGGTCGGTGGATCACCAATCCAGAATACCCGATCTCCATTAGATCAGAGTCCATATAGGAGGAGTGCGCAGAGGATATGCAAGGAGGATAATCCCAGAAGTCATTCAACACTCCAAAGATGCGAAGGAATCCTAGTCGTTGGAGCCAGAGGACACGTGGCGAGCAATTAGAATTTCGTTGACTCACAAACTGGAAGAGTCAAAGGTGAGAGTTGGAGGAACTCGCGAAATGAAAATTCGTGAAATGATCTGGGTTTTTGGATCCAGAGAACACGTGGCAAGAGATTAGCATTTCATTGACTCGCGAGTTGGAGAATTCAAAGGTGAGAGTTGTAGGAACTCGTGATATGTGAAGTTGTGAAATGATCTGGGTCCTCCGATCACCAAGGATCTGAACCATTGATATGATATGAAGTCAAAGTCCATGATATTGATCGCAACCATCGATTAGAGAGAGAAACCTCGACCGTTGATCTGATATGAAGTCATTTCGTAGTTTCGCGTATCGGGAGTTTGGAGGCAACTCATAGCAGGATTTCGCGATATGCGAAATCGCAAAGCACTCTTTTGCTTGACCCCTGATCATAGCTTGTGGTCACATCATAGGAAGAGAAGTGAAGGAGCTAGCATTTCTAGGCTCCATTTCGAAGTTTCCCGTATCATGAGTTTGGAAGCAACTCACAATAGGAGGTCGTGATATGCAAAATCATGAAGCACCCTCATGCTTGGCCCCTGATCATAGCTAGTGGTCACATCAGTAGGAGAGAAGGAAAGGAGCTAGCAGTGTTAGGCTCCATTTTAGAGTTTTTCGAGTTGGTAAAACCAAGGTGACTCATAGCTGATCACCCGAAATGTGAAATCGCGAAATTACTATTGGTTAGGCATACGATCACCGTCGATGGTCATGTGAAAGGAATGGGCTTAGCCAGAAAACCTAAACTCCCACTATGTATTTTTCATAGGAAAGGAAAAAGTGCCAAAGGGATGAGTGCACGAAGGTTATCTCAGTAAATGCTAGAGATATTTTACTATAACTATAGAAATCTACTGATGGTTTCAGCTAGAGAACTCGAAGAGGCTGCAAGGTGATTGTCAGAGAAGATGAAGAGTCTCGAGGTATCTGATAGTGGTATGAAGACTCATCATAGAGACGATTGACATATGGTAAAGGGTCAAATATGGTAGCTTCCAAAGAAGCCAAAGAGTCTCGGCATAATGACCATGGACGGAGAACAAACTTAGTGTAATCACCAAAGGGGACGAAGAGTTAGGTGTATGATCTGGCAGAGGGCTGGGAACGATAAATATATGTAGAACAAAGAAGAGGTGGGGCTTCTGTAGAGAGTGGTTCATGCAAGTAAAGAAGGTTGTGTATAGTTGTTGAATCATACAGAAGAAGCGTAGCGCATAGAACTAAAATGCATATCTGAGAGAGGAAGAAAAAGTCGAGGTGTGCATGTAGAGAGAGATCAGAAGAAAAAAAAGATTATGAATATGCGAGGAGGAGGACACTGAAGTAGGCAAAGAAGAGAAGTGTATCAGAACAATGATGAGACTGGTAAGACATTGATGAATATTGTATCACTGTAATAGATTCAAGCAAGCACATATTTATATTTCAGGGTGCTTGGGAGGTGCTAGGGAGGACTATTGTCCTCAGAGTTTCAAGTGGGTGCTTGAACACAGAGAGTTGTATCTTCCATCTAGTTGCAGCCAGAAAAAACAGGGTGGCAGGGTGGTGCAAGGGAGAACTGTTGTTCCCTATTATACAGGTTGATCCCTGTGTGACTGGAAGTTGGTGCTTCCACCCTGTTGGTGCTGGAACACTTAGGGAGTTGATGCCTGCTTCTAGTGGGTGCTAGAGAAACTACGGAGTTGGTGCTTCCTTCTAGTAGGTGCTAGAGAAAACAAAGAGTTGGTTCTCTCAACAAGTTGCAACTTGCAAAATAGAGGTTGTAGCCTCAAGAGGAGTTGGATCTCACAAGTATGATAATGTAAAGAAAATAAATATTACTTATCATATCAAGAAGAAGAGGTTTTTCCCTTTATGGGTTTCCTCACGAAATATCTATCTCCGTATATTTAATGTGTGTGATTGACGTTTATATTCTATTTCTTACTTCTATGAATCATTGTGATCGTCATTGAGTGTTCTGTGAAGAGTTTAAAATGGGCATAATAGTTTAAGCACAGTAACATCTGATTCACCCCCCCTCTTAGTTGTTCAACACTTATCTCCTCCACCACCTCTTCCAGTTGCTCCATCGACTGTCTCTTCCTTTGCAGACTAGCTTGTTGCGCCTTCTCCTTATCAATGGGTAAATCACACTGATATCCCATACTATCCTCCTCATATATTTTGGTTTTATCTTGCCACTCTGTTGCAGTGTCCACCCCTGCAGACTTCTCATCACTGAATTGTTCTCATGTTCTTCTCCTGATAGATTATCTGCTGCTAGTTCTTCGACTGGTCCCACTCCATCTTCCACCAATTTCTCCTCATGTTGGTGTGTTTCCTCTGGCATGGCTATCTTACGACAACCACCTTCCGGTTCCAGACTGTCTAAAAAATCCTCCAATGCCTTTAACTCCAATTCCCACTGAGTGAGTAACTCAACTAGGCGCACCTCGATTGGGAAAGATATCAGTATATGCTACTCATCCTTCACAACAATCTCATCTTGATGTCCTTATGTCACATATGCAACATCTATGCTAGCCTCTCCTCGACCGCTTGGTAGTAATAGCTGGACCCCTCCAATGATCAGAACGATCCTCTAATCCTCCTCCTTCGTGATGGAAGTTTTCAACTTCTCATCATCTTCATTCACACGCCTCACAATTTCGTGTGAATATTCATCTGAGTGAGATATTCCTTCTACCTCCTCCTCATCTGTCAAATCCCTCTGCTAACATGAACTCTCAATCAATCTCATCTCTTCTCCCTTTCCCACTTGGCAATTTGGGATGTCTCCACTAGCCACCTGGTAGTCTATGAGATCCACTGATCCCTTCTCATTGCCCACCTGGAAACCTATGAGACCTTTGTCAGTTCTCTTTCCTTCGTCAATGAGGTTTTTATCATGCCTAAGCCACCTCCTCAACATCTGTTGCTTCCTTCTAGTCAACAGCTTCTGAAAAGGCCATTTATCTATTCTCTTCAAGGGCCATTTGTACCTCCAGTGTACCCTTTCCTCCTGCTACATTTTCAATGCTAGCTTCTCCATCTAGGCTCAGATTTCACAGAGATCCTTGTATATATCTGCTTTGATTTTATGCGGGAAGACCTCTCCTCGATTGTGCTCATGACTTCCAAAAACCATCTTGCTTCACCTACAACCCACCTGGTTGTTAAACATCTGTTGCACACCTTGCAATAGATTCAACAAAGCATCGCACTCTGTCTCCTTTTCCTACGATCTGTAGACAAAAGAAGGTTCTGATATCTCCTTTCACCATTCCCTTTGCATACGATCTGTAAACAAAACAATCTCTGATACCGCTTCTGGAGAAAACCCCCTTCCCTCCAAAGGGTTGCTCGACCTCTCAGTCTAGGATCATTTGAAAAAACACCTGATTTGGAGCGAATCCTTAGGTCCTTTTTCTAGAACCTAAAAACTCTATCACAAGTCCTTTCTTCCCTTTTCAGTGCAGGTTATGTGGCACATGTGAACCCTCTCCTTAGTTCTTCTCAAATCTTAACGCCAACAGATGCTAGCTCTCTATGCTAGGGTTCCACCTTAATGTGCCACGAACTATGATTGTGGGCCAACTCCCTTTGCAACCCTGTGCTTTGAAACTTTCGCGAGCTCCTTACTCCCCTTTTCCCGATTTCTGAATCGACTAATTCTTTGGGACCAAATCTACAGTACACGTTCTCCTTGAGATCAACGGTTGTGATCAAATCATGATTTCAGACTTCACGAGTCCTCTCTTCTCCTGACTTTGTCCTTTCTCACTTGTGAATCAACGAAGTGTCAATCCAAACTCCACGTGTCCTATCTCAATGGATGGGTAGGATTTCTTTGGCTCCCAGCTCTTCGGGTATTCTCTCCTTGACTTTTCTCGAAGTGTTCTTCCTCTGAACTGCATGGATCTCTGACATGTTCCTTCTGGATCCAATGGTCCATAATCACTTCATGCCTCACGACTTCGCAAATATCTTTGTTTTCTCTTGGAAAACCTCCCAAAATTCCTTCTCCTGAACCTCTCGATCTTCTGCCACCTGTCTCCTCCGATGATGGAAGATTTTCCGACCTTTGGGACTTCATAAATTCCTCCACCCCTTTCAACACTTAGCACAATTTCTTTTGAGACTTAGGTTGTTATCGAACTCCTTTTGCACTCCTTGCAGAGTTATGCACATACTCTTCTGTGACTTATCTCGGCTTGAAAACATTCAAAGTTCATCGTTCCTATATGAACTTCCTCGTGCCCTCCTGGAAACTTCTGGCTCCACCTTCTGAGCTTGTAAGATGGACTTGCAGTATATTTGGTGCACTCCTTGCGCTCAGCTCCATTCTTCAATAGATTCTCCCTTGGCTTTACGGAAGGGTTTAAGGCATCTCCTTTCCTTTGTCGATGCACTCTTGCAAAGCCTTTCCTCCTCAGAATGTTTAGTAATTTTGGGGTTCTCTGAAGGATTCCAACACTTCCAACCGTCTTGTATTTTTGCACGCTCACACTAACTCGATGCCCTCCTAGCAGAGTGTTTTAGAGTGTTCAATAACTCTGAACTATGCTTCCTCCCACACATTCTTTCTTTCTAAGGTACTTAACCACCTTGAAATTTACTCTCGAGTCTGTGAATTAACCTGGTATGCCCTCCTGGAAGTTTCTCTTCTGACTCCACTAAGTTCAGACACACACTCCTTGTGTCGGCTCACATATTTTTCTCTCTCTATCACACACCCATTGCACTTATCCTAGAGAACTAGACTCAACCCAACACACTCACAAATAGAAAATTGTATATCTATCCCTGCAGATGATTCCCAACATTCATCTATAGTTCAAATGCATGTAAATGACATTCATAACACAACATCCATTACAGAGAAATTGATAACAAGAAAAACTATTGTTTTCTATTAATGGTAGAACATCAAATTACAAATGTTTGAGTCTGGACTACCACTGATTCTCGGCTCTCATCAATCTCCCTAACTTGGCTTACAACGATTGTTTATCGAATTCCAGCAGCCTACAACAACCTACCACCCTACTTGGCAACAATACAGAGATTTGTACATGAGGGGCTCAAAGAGCTTCCCTCGCAAGATAAACTAGTGATTTCAAATCACCATTCAAAATGCCTATCTAATAGAAAAGTTACAATGATGGAAATATGATCCAAATCAAATGAAGATCCCTCCTGTCATTAACCACTTAATGGTGACCTTATCTCCAACTTGTGCGAATTCACATCTTGGTTCTTCCATCTTGTCATCATTAAATGCATGGATCACGATTTTGATTCTCGAGGAAAAATGAGAGGGAGACACCTCTCCCTTCCTTGAATGCACACCATACGAGTTAATTGGATGGTGCGTGCTGAGGTGGAGTGATGCTCCTGCATCATCGACTAGACAAACGATAAATTTACCCCTCACCATGATGAATTGATCATGCCAATTCCCGTTAGCACGATTTAAGATCTACTGATGAGTACACGCCATAACCCCTTCCAATTGTCACCTCCTCCCTCTAGGTATCGCGATGGAGCACCAAGTGTCCCCCATCCCCTTTGTGTGTTGGCTCAAGGTATTGTGGGTGATCATTAAACAAGGGGGGCTAAAATTTCCTTATCCTCCACGCCTAATGTTCTGGGTGGTTTCCTGATGGCCAAATTGGCCATTTTGTCTGCTTCCTCGTTGTTACATCTCAGGATGTGGAAGAACTTGGTCTTTAAAGTCCTCGTGCATAGGAAAATTATATCTATTACTCTCTTTAAACTCAAATTTTTCAGTTCAGAGCCATGGATCATCATTCTTATGATAATATTTGAATCTCCTATTACATTCAAGTTATGAATTTGACTTTGTTTTTCCAGATGAGGACCTTTTAGAAGGGCATACGCCTCTGCTTTATTGTTGGTGTCATTCCCTATATTCCAGTAATAGTTTGAAATTCTTTTTCCTCCTGGTTCGAAGAGAACCCCCCTCCCCAGACACCTGCCTCACCTCTCTCATATCGATAATATTAATTAATTAATTTTTAAGAATTATTTTTTCATCATTATGATCATCATTGCCTCATATCAACATTATCCTCTTTTATCTCAAATTTTATTATTTTATCATTAATCTATCTCTACAACCCTTAGTGATTTATTATTCTCCACATATTAATGCATTTCTCAATGGATAATTTGAATGTACATTAATAATTTATTTCTCTCATATAAATAATTAAATTAATTAATTCTTAATAATTCTTATTTCTATTCTAATCTATCCAAAAAATTTAATATTCTATTACTCTCAAGAAATTATTATCGTATTTCAATAGATAATTTGAATACTTTATTAATTTATTATCCTCAACCACTTGTTCACTAGAAACTTTTAATATTTTATCTCATGCCCAATTTGAAAATTTTAATATTCTATTACTCTCAAGAAATTATTATTGTATTTCAATAGATAATTTGAATACTTTATTAATTTATTATCCTCAACCACTTGTTCACTAGAAACTTATAATATTTTATCTCATGCCCAATTTGACTACTTTATTAATATCTCTGCATAATCCTCATTCCTCCCTTCAATGGTCATTTTCCTATCTTCTCTAAATGCATACCCCAACACCCTTTTCCAACATATTAGCTTTTGTATCCCTAATGATGGGTGGAGTTTCCACTTGAAACATTTGACATTTCAAAACCATATACACAACTTTTATCCAGAAGATTTTCTAACATGTATTCTTTGATCATCAATCATCACATTGTCCATCTTGAAATATGTTTCTTCACATGCTTCTTGAGTCTCAAATTCAATGAGTGCATAACACAAATTGACTCTTATCTTTTAATCTCATGATAATATCACCGACATAATTACTTTCCCAAAATGATAAAATGTAACTTTAATATATTATTCTTGAGTAATAGGATTAATATTATAAATAAACAACACATTCTCAAGTCTTATTTCATATTCTAGAATATCCCCTCATCTCCAGAACAACAACTTGAGAATGTGCTTCTTTCATGTGCAATGATTTCTCAAGATATTCTAAATCTAGTTGTTCATCCATAGCCATATATCCATATTCCAAACACACTTCTTCTCCATCCTCAGGGAGTATCAACTCTGGAGAAATTTTAGGGATGAGCTCTGTTAGCACTCTGTAATTTGCCTAAGGTTGCTGAGGCAAACACAGAGGTAACCTCGAACCACTTGGAGTCTTGGATCTAGCCCTCCAAGACTCAGAGAGGGATCTCTCTTTCTGAATTAACTTGATATGGAATAGGACAGATGTCAGGCTAGCTATAAAAGTATAGGGTTTTGATTTTTAAATGGTTAGTTTGGGATAGCAAGGAGGGCCATTGGGCAAATGGGGTCTGCGCTTCAATATGTGATTCACTCTCATATCTAGACAAAACTCTTACACAGGGAAAGGTAGTGGAAGTGTTGGATCGAATTGAGTTTTGATGGTGTCGATTTGAGGAGGAAATAAGGGAGGAAAAAGACAAGAAAAGGAGCAGCTAAGAATTCCTTAACTGAGCTCTTTAGATGAAAACATAAAGATTATCAAAAGGACATATGCAAAGTATTTTCCAATAAATTCTTCTCTGTGTACTATCTTCTGACAATGAGAAAATGAAAACAAGCGTAATGATCACAGGAAAACACTTACCAGAGAAAGAACGCCACCAACACATCCACACAGGAATCCTGTAAAAGAAAGCATGCCCATTGTTGATTGATCATCTAAATATTACATAAAATGTTCTCTGGCCAAACACAACCCACGCTCCAGCAAAGAAAAATAAAAACTACAGGTTGAGACCTCTCACACAGGTCAAAACCCTCTCCTCTCATCCTAGTCGAACCCCTATTTTGTCTTTTACAGGTGTATAAATACAAAAATATCTCATTCTTCAGAAGATTTGAGCTTTAACTCTGCTTAATAAGAATAGAAAAACAGTTACAACAAAATCTTGACACCTGTAGACTCTCTCTAAAGCAAACCCAACAGTAAATTAAAGGAAAAAACTAAATCTAGAAACTGTTGGTTGGTCGTCTCAATTTTGCTAAGAGGTTGTGATGCCTATCCCTCGAATCTTGGAAACAATGGCCATTTGTCCCTTTGATTGCCTCGGATTTTGGAGATGATATTCTTCTTGTTGGCTTTCCTCCTGTAATTTCTCAATTGTAATTTGAATGCCCTGCTGGAAAAATGCCACTTGTGCTCTGCTGATATCCAAAATATTGAACAGATTCGCCCCCTGAAGATGATTTGCGCCTAGAAAGCTGGATAATTGGTTGATATGAGGATCTAGATATGATCTTCAGTTATTAAATTACTGCCACAAGCCCTTGATTGTCAGCTGCATTTGAAACGATGCCTCAAAACAATGATGCTCTGCCACATTTGTCTAAACATGCTTTGCCACTTGTGTAACTGTTACCTAAATATGTGGATCAAACTGTTGTAGTCAGGTTCCTTTGCCACTTATGTAACTGTTACCTAAATATGTGCATCAAACTGTTGTAGTAGGGTTCCCTGCTTGCCACTAACTTCAGCAATTTGCAGTTGGAAATTAAGAAGTGACAATAACAGGGAATGTTGGACCCACTGTTTGAGGCATGTGGGTATTCCTCAGCTCTTGTCGTTTGATTTTGGATCCATGATATATTACAACATTCATGCTTGGGACAAACCTATTGATTTCATTCACCCAATTGGATATATTATAAAGAGGAGTAACTACTAAAAAGGGCCCATGCATGCCCATCCCTTTCAGATGAGCAAGAAGACCAATAGTCTGAATTGTCTTTCCTAGACCCATTTGATCTGCCAGGATTCCGTTGAGATCATTTTGCCACAGAGAAATCATCCACTTTACACCCTTAATTTGATAGGACTTTAACTTTCCCCCAATCAATAGAGGAACAAGTTCCATCTGTTCTTTCTAGTTCTTCTCAATAAGAAACTTCTGAACAAAGTTGAGTCTGGCTAAGAAGCTCATCCAATTTGTTAAATAACAAATAATCCATCGGTGAAGTCCCATTTCTCTGTTGCTTTTCCATTTATGTCTTTTCTCGCTCAGCTTGCTCTTTTTCTATTTCACTATGCTTTCGCCTCTAATAAGGGATCTGATTCTCCAATCACCATCTGATCCATTTGTGTAGCAGGCATACCAAATCCTGGACCTGCTTGCAAGTTAGCCAACACAATATCCTTCCCAGAAACATGGTTTCTTGTGTTTTCATTGCAGTTCTCATCCAATGAGGATGCTGATGGTCCTTGCATTTCTGACAAGAGAGCATCCTGCTGAGTAGCCTCTGTTGCACATTTCCCTGCATAGTCCTCATTTCCTCCTCCGAATATTGGATTTGAAGTAGGCTGCAATTTTGTTTGTCCAAAATCAGCATGTATTTCTTGTGAAGATACAGTAATAGTTGTGTACTGTTCAGCATCATTGTCCGACATCACCATGTTCCTTGGATGTTAATTCATCGCACATTGTTTTGTATCCTCCATATCTGTCAGACTGCCAGTCTCAGGAGAAGCAATGAAGCCAGATAATGGATTGTCATTCAATTGTGATTCTAGACCGTGTGATTCAACATCTCTATGTCTTTCAATTGTGACTGGTGATCTATCATTCAAATCTTGTAATAAAACACCTAATGGTGCAGAACTCTCTCCCTTCACCTTTGTAGATTGTATGCTTTACATATATTTTGTTGGTTTCACGCCGCATAAATTCTGGCTGAGTGAGAGCATGATGCTCCAAACTCGAAGATAAGCCACGAACCTCAGAAAACTCATCATTAGAACTAGATTTTGCAACCTTGGAATACCAGTGGCTGGAACTGAAGGGCATGCAGAGGGGTTGGAAACACCTGGTAGCACCGTCGCCCAGAATTCAGGCGCCCAAAACTTTCAACCTCAGCATTTTCTTCTTCTGTTGTGGCTGGAGATTGTCTGTGTGTGGGGTTTTCAACTCTGCTTGGCGCCAAACCTCTGTCCGTAGGCCCAATATCACTATTTGAATAAAGAATGTGTATCCTGGGATCATTTAAAGAGTCTTCCTTGAATGCCATCTTTTGCATACCTAGCTTCATTGACACTTTTAAATTCAACAAATGCATAATGCCTTGATGGAAAACTCTTGATCTGCTCTATCTCACAAAATAGAATCAGAGCATTATGAAGCCTTTGTTCATCAATGTTTACAGAATGAGGGTACCTTATCCTCGTAAGCGTCGACTCTCTGGATCGGGATATATATTCAGAAACTCCATATTGTGTTGTTTACGAGGGCGCCATGAGATTGTGAAACAACAACGATTTGATCTGTGTAAGGACCACAAATAGCCTTGACTGTCTTCACATTAACGATTCCAGAGCTTTAATCGGATGTGGCCTGATGGTATCCCTTGACACCTCATAACCTTCTATGCATGTGTGTTTTTTTGCATTTGACACCTTGAATCCGGTTCAAACACCTGGTACAGAGTTGAAAAGCTGCGATTTATATATTTTTTGACTTTCTGTGGGCAATATCCCACATTCACGTGGTGAACTGAGCTTTGGGCGTTTAAATGAGCCAACATTCATATGTTGTGTCAATGAAGTGAGCCCGAGGCTTGGGCTTTGGAGTTTGGTGTTGGTGCTGGCTTGTGTGTTTGCTGTTGGTGCATGAAATGACGCTTATCCTTGGTGTCAAGCATTCGGAGGTTGGCCCTAGGCCAATATTATTTTTTGGAAAAATATTTGTCAATTTTTTCATAAAACTTTGCATAAAGGCAAAGGCCGAGGGGCCAATTTTTTGCTAAATTCACCAAACATATATTATAAAAACCCAAATTAGGCTAATAAACCCAACTTTGCATTTACCCCCAAGAGTCAAAATTTTCCATTTCAAAACACTTCACAATTTTTTGCTAAAAATGCACCGGAACTCGCTTTGAAGCTCACATGCAGGTACTCATTTTATGCTTGGACAGTGTTGAGCGTTTTTTTCCGCCTTAACCATGCATCGTGAGCAAAAGCATAACACCTGAAATAGATAGATATTATTCAGGAATCTGATTCCCCTATTATATAGGGTTCTAACAAGCTCTAAAATTTGTGGAGGGTCATCAAATGGACAATCCAATATATATGTTTGCTTGATTTGAATATTTTTGTAATTTCATTCTTTCTGAAAAAACATATGCTTCATATATCCTCATCAATGTATATGATCCCTCTACAACATCCCCAAACATTTTACTCTTTCCATTGAGATAGTTCAATTCATCTCGTAATGTAATTTAAAGACTAAGAGGCATCAAGATTATCTCCTTCACTTACCATGGTAACTGTGCAGACCTTGGAATTCATAACAATCAAATGAATCTCCTCAGTAAAACAATGTGTTTTCTCTCCATACACACACACACACAGTGGAATTTTCAGAATATATATATGTGCATGATTTTTCAGAATATTGACATAGACTATATCAAGAATTTTCAAACTCGATTTAAGTTTTCTACATTGAGTGGCATCAATAAAAAGTCCTAGTACATGATATGTCACCCTAGTGCTACCATCTGCAACATATCCAAGTTGATACTTTGTTTTAATCTGATTAAGACATGGATTGTGAATAGTATTTTCAAGGAGATCAACTATGGCATTTTCTCTATTTGAAACTTGACCAATAAATTGGTCCACTTAAGAACAATTATCAATAGAAAAATTTTCTTCTAATTTATTTTTCTTTGTCGCATTCTAGAATAGACCATTATTAGATGGAAATTGCAAGATTTGATCATGATAGTGACCATAAAATATATATAGCTAAAAGGTTCTAGAATTGTTTTTATCAAGTCTACTAAATTCAATGAAAGGAGACAAGAAGATTTTTTTTTATCCTTAGATAGAAATAGGTCAACGATAGTTTGTTGATGCAAAAGATGAATCTAAGAGTGTTATAAGGAAGCTTCCAAACTTCCTTCCCTAAATTTGTCTCCCAATTTATACACTAATTTCCCTTCAATCATATATAAACATGATTTCACCAACCTTTCCTTCAACTCAACTCCATCCATTCATAATATTAGCTTACGGATTTTTTTTTATAATACTCCTAAAAGTAACGATTCTTTTTGGTAACAATTACGCATGATATTACTCATGATTTTAGGGTTTTTCATACAGTTTGCAATCACTATTCTTGTAGATAAACCCACCTTCTCCATAGTTCAACTTTTCGTAGTCATTAAGCAACAATATTATAATATCTTTGTAAGTTGTCACTATTATATCTATTTTTTTCACCTCAAATTTTCCATTAATATCACAAGTTCCCAAGGAATACATCCAGTTAAGTTTACATCATTTGGTTTCTATAGAATAAAACTCATGGAATAACTCAACTGATTTAACCATCTCCTAGGGTAAATCAAGTTGAACACACTTTTAAGTTATCCAAAATCCATTAGTCAGCACTGTAACATTCAATTCTATTCCAATATTCATATTTTGTTTTTCAAGATATTTTTGAAAACTATTATTTTTGTTGTACAAGAGTAGTGAAGATAGTTTTTTCTTGTAGAATTACTCAAAAATATCTTTATCAATGACGTGTGACACAAATTTAGCAACCTTTCCAAAAATACCCTCAATATCATCATCACTTAATTTTTCATTACCATCATTTTTTAGTAGATCATCACTTCTTTATTACAAAATACCACAAGTGCTTCCTTTAAATCTAGATAAAGAAATGAAAAGGAATACAAACACATTATATATACTTATCATGCAAATCAACAATAGTCCCCACATATGTATCCCATTCATGAATTCCATTTAAATCCTTTCTCGTTACCTTATCCCTTACAAAATCTTCTACCAATTTAACTAATGATGTTTCTCAACTAATTACAAAGTCATTAAATTTATTTGCAGTTGGTCCCTAGTCATTATATATTCTACAAAACAACTTGCATATCCCTAAAATATTGTCTTTTATGTATTCCCTGAGCAATACAAAGAAACTTGAATACTCATTTTCAGGAAGTCAAGTCTGGTAACAGAGAAGTAGCTCATTTTGTGTAGAATCTGTTAGCACTCTGTAATTTGCCCAAGGCTGTAAGGCAGTCACAGAGGCAACATCAAAACCGCTTCGAGTCTTGGATCTAGCCCTCCAAGACTCAGAGAGGGATCTCTCTATTTGATATAGATTTGTTTTGATAGGTATTAGGCTAGTTATGCAAGTGTGGGGTGGGATTTTTAAAAGTTTGTTTTGGAACAACAAGGAGGGCCATTGGGCAAATGGGGTCTGCACTTGAATATGTGATTCATTCTCAGATCTAGACAAAACTCTTAAACAGGGCAAGGTAGTGGAAATATTAGATCAAAATAAGTTTTGATGATGTCAATTTGAGGAAGAAAAGGAGAGGAAAAAACCAAGCCAAGGAGAAGCTAAGAATTCCTTAATCTAAGTTTTTTAGCAGAAAACATAAAGATCATCAAAAGGACAGATGTAGAGTATTTGCCAATAAATTCTGCTCTGTTTACTTACTTATGATAATGAGAAAATGAAAACAAGCGTAATGATCACAGGAAAACACTTAACAGAGAGAGAACGCCACCAACACATCCACACAGGAATCCTGTAAAAGAAAGCATGTCCATTACTGATCATTCATCAAAAGATTACAGAAGAAAACATAGCCCACTATCCAGCAAAGGAACCTCACAGGTCGAACCATTTTACATTAAAATCATCTCAATAAATAGGATAGATCATCCCAATAAGTTTCGGAAGTTGGTTTAACCGCCTCAGCCAAAAATAGCCACCACTCCCACAAAATTTGGAGCTTTCTGCCATGAAAGACGGACCGGTTTTCTGCGAAAAAGGGGTCCGAGCAAACGTGATTTTCTCTTTAATGATGACACCTGGGAGAAAAATGAAGGATTTTATTGTATATGGGCATGTTCTGAGAAAAAACCTCCTTCGGTTTCGCCAAATTCGTCCCCAGCTGGCCGTAACAGCTCCTGCAAGATCGGGACTGAAACGGAAAATTGAAAATCTGGAAAAATAGGCCTCGAAGATGTCTTTGATTCTCCCTGGTCATAACTCCGCTGTAAAAACTGAGAGATGTTTTTGTATTCATCCCGTTCTGAGAAAAAACCTCTCTCGGATTTTCAAAATCCGTCTCCGTTTGCCCAGAAACTGCCTCGGACGAACACATAGTAAAACCGGCAAAAAATGGTAAAAATATGCAAAAGTGGTTTTTTAATGAAGAGC